>PVKM010020859.1:0-23038 GCA_004027735.1 Carollia perspicillata
GTGAACAAGAAATGAGGGGAACTCAAAAGAAAGAGGTAGCCCTGGCTGGTGTAGCTCAGTGGATTGAGCGTCGGCCTGTGAACCAGAGGATCGCGGTTCGATTCTCAGTCAGGGCACATGCCTGGGTTGCAGGCCATTTCCCAGCAGGGGACACGTGAGAGGCAACCATACATTGATATTTCTCTCTCTCTCTCTATTTCCTTTCCCCTCTAAAGATAAATGAATTTTAAAAAATCTAAAAAAAAAAAAAGAACTAAGGTGTTGGGATAAAGAAGACAGAGGGAGAACTCAGTCATAAAGAAATCCAAGGATTATAGTTATAGGCGCACCTGAAACAGGTAAGGGGATGGAGTTAAAGATAAACAATTTGGAAAAGTTAGATGTAAGGGGCTTGCAAAAAAATTATGACTCCTTTCCCAGGCATTACTTTGCTCCAGCCCTAAGCACAGCTGTGTGGTCCCTCACTCATCTTTCTGAAAAAAAAAAAAATTTTAGAGATTGTATTTATTTACTTTTAAAGAGGGAAAACGAGAGGAAGAGAAACATCAGTGTGTGATTGCCTCTTCTGCACCCCCTAATAGGGACCTGGCCCCCAACCCAGGCATGTGCCCTGACTGGGAATGGAACTGGCAACCCTTTGATTCACAGGCTGGCACTCAATCCACTGAGCCACACCAGCCAGGGCTCTTTCTGAAATTCTTCACCAGCCTGCTTTCTCTCCTCCTTTTTGGGGTACTCCTGTTCCCCTAGACCCTCCTCTGACTGTCTTCTCAGTTCCAAAATATTTTCTCTACTCTGCTAAGTGTTGATTATTTTTGCTAGAGTACATCTCATTTTATATTTGAATTAAGAAATGCTCTATAGTGAGCATCCCAGAGCCACAGAAATGAGAGTATTCATGAAGTATCTCTAACAAACATGCAAAAAGTCAAATGTGGCCAATGGCCCAGATGACCTCAAGGTCAGCAGAACTTCCCTTCTGCCCCATTGCCAAAGTTCTTGGGGGCGCATCATGACAAATGAAAATTAAAGGCAGACACATGTGTATTTTAATTTGTGATATTGAATTATAAAGTGAGAATAATAACTAAGCAGATGATGACTGCATTCTGTGAGAGTACATCATAATTCTAGAAGGAGTTCTCTAGTCTTCCCCAATTATTTTGGGATCTTGTGTCACAATTGTTGAAACCCTGACTTCAAGTTTAGGAGATGAATACATGGATGCTAGCTTTTTACTGGTGTCAAGAAACAGGCAAGCAAATATGCAAGATGACTGTCAAAACAGCACTGTTAACACAGCAATGAAAGAGAGTTTGTATTTTTTTAATCCCTCGAAGGTCAGGAGACTGATGTGATCTAGTAATTTATCTACAAGATGAACCACCTTTGGCTTTTAAAATGTTCATCAGAGGTACTTAGTTAATGAATGCTGTCATTTTTTAATTATTTTAGTTTCAAGCATATTGTTCATAATTTTTTGTTGGAAGGTATTTCTGTACCTAATGGCTCATTCAGGACAGCGTTTACGGATGCACCACGGAAGGATAAAAAGTGTTGACACTGTGACAGGAGTTTCAGTCAGAAAGGAAAACCTTAAGGAGATTCATAAAATTTACCAAAATTTATGCTTTTGATTCCGTGCTATATATGTCGATTTGTTTCATTCCCTGGAGCATGAGTAGTGAATATTTAAGTAAAGGAGGACATGATTACACATTAAATGCAGTATGTCTTCTGGGAGAGGAGAGAAAACTTTCAACCTTAGTAGCTAGCATTCACATTCGTGTGCCCATGTGAGTGCATGCGTGACTTTTTTAATATTGCACAAACTACTTTCCATCTGCATGATATTGTAAAGAGTTTTTCAATGCATTTCTCACATTTTCTCTCATTTTAGTCCTCCCAAAATCCTCTGAGAAGACAGTAATATATACAGTACTCTTAACTAAACCCTTTGACACGTAGATTTTATTTGACAAAACAACCTGAGGAAGTGATATCAATATTATCTCCATTTAAATAATGAGAAAATGAGGCTCTAATAGGGTAAGTGACCTAGCAACAGACAACCAGCTATTTGAGATAGAACT
Source organism: Carollia perspicillata (assembly GCA_004027735.1). Classification (NCBI taxonomy): domain Eukaryota; kingdom Metazoa; phylum Chordata; class Mammalia; order Chiroptera; family Phyllostomidae; genus Carollia; species Carollia perspicillata. The sequence continues at coordinate 2,094 of PVKM010020859.1, forward strand.
GATACTCAAACTAAGTCTTATCAAACTAGCGATGTACTGGATTCATTGAAAGTGTTCAATAACTATTGAACTTTAATTTGTATCGAAACACCATATAGCCACCATGAAGAATTTTGGCTTTTTTTGGGAAATGTGGACTATTATATCCCAGGGGAGATTTTCTTTGTAGTTCAATATTATCAAAAAGAGATTATTTAGCAAAGTAATTAGAACTATAGAGACATCTTGCTGATATGGGAAAGCACACCATAATACAGAATTAAAGAGCCCGCATGTTGTACATTGTTTGCAAAGAAGCAAAACATTTTAATACAGAACTGCTCCACATGCATTTGATGGGGTATTTTCCCTGTGTTTCTATTAGTATAAATCTGTCTGTTTGTAATAATTATTGGTGGGAAAAAGTAAAAGGGGATTATTACAAAATAAAAACAATGAGTTAAGCATGCATAGAGATCAATGTTTGTTTTATTTCACAGAGAGATGCCTGTTGAACTTGTAGAACCATTTGGCAGGCTAAAAGAGTATCCTTATGTAAATGCAGAATGTAATTACCATTTTCACAAATTTGGTACATGTTGGAAATGTCATTTCAATCAGGGCTAATCATAATATGACAGGAATAGCTGTGGTACCATAAGTGATAATGTTATGCTGCTCACTTTTTCTAAATTTGGTGACAAAATATGCAAAGATAAAACTTTCAACGAGCCGCTAAAACATGATGAAGATTTTTGCCACAGTTAAAAATATTTTGGGGGAAATATTCATCAGTATATTGCGACAGTTCTCTTGATAACTGAATTGTTTTTAGAGTAATCCTTTCTTAGAATTTTTGGCATCTCTTACGGCAAATGAAAAAGAACAAGTATCAACTCTTAAGTGATGATAAAATAGGTTGTTGAATTTTTCCATATATATAAATTTAAATACTTGTTTTGTAAATGTTACCTCTTTCATTTTTTTCATCAAGGATGCTTCTTATTGATGAGGAGTTACATAATTCTGAATGGGTGGACCCATTCATTGCATTATGAAGTTGAAATGAATGTCATTTTGATACTATCTGACATTCTGGCTCCTGATGAAGAAACAGGGTAATGGAAATATTCTCAGTTTCATTACTGATTTAATGGGTCTCACGACGATCGTGACATTTTTACTTTTGACCAATTTAATATTATTTTTCTAATGCACTTGTCTAGTTACTTGTTCAAGAATGGTTTCTTGAAAGGACCCCTCTTGAAAGTCCCCTGCTGGAACCTTTCAATGAAAAGAAAGAAAGTGTGTGTATATAGCCCCTGGATGGGGGACAGCAGGGAATGAGTTAGCAGAGGGCAAGGGTACAGCAGAAAGGAATAGGCATTTGTTGTCATTCTGGTGTCAAGTACAGCGTGATGTTGACACAAAACATAAATACATCTATTTGAATCTGGGTATTTTAAGCTATGTTAAAGTTACCCAAATGTCCTGAAATTTGATGCAATTTTTATTTTATATTCATATGTTGTTTTTTATGGGACAAGAGCAGATGACTTTTATCAGATTTTCCTAGACTTATAAAACCAACATACAGATTCTAGATCACTGTTCTCTATATTAATTATATTCAGATCCAAATGAGAAAAGACAGGAAGAAAATATCATAAAGACCTTAATCAATGCATTTGCTTTAGTTTATACAAGACAGCGCATTGAAAAATCTTAAGCAAAACATAATGTGGAATAGCAATATGAGAATGAAGATGATGTTCTTTGCTCAAGTTGAATATTAAAATGTAGATTTGAGCATGTTTAAAGTTTCATGATCATGGAAAGAGGAAATCAGTATGATGTGTTTTATGTTGAGAAGCTCATTACCATTCTTATCATTAATCTTGTTATTGTTTACTCTAAACTGTTAGAAAAATTTCTAATCCTGTAATAAATTGAGTTTAACATGTTTTTATGACTAAAACTACATAATCTGCAACCTCAATGAGATGGGCTTTATACATGATGAACTTTCTCCATTATTAGTTTGAAGTGGCAAGTTTTTAAGATTTGCAAATACTCTAATGTGAAAGGTGAGAATTTCTAAGGGGGTTTTATTACACTCATGCCAAGTAGAGAATTAAGTACAGTGATAAAGGACCAAGAGCACGATCATCTGTATTTGATCAACCAATACAGGCGGCCACTGATTTGAAATACATTGTACAGGGCCTGGCAGAAGTAAGGCCTGCTTGAGTGTGGTTGGTAGGGCACCTGAATGTCGCGCACCAGATGGACAGCAATTTGGACATTTCACCTAAAATGTCTTATGCTGTGCTCGAGTGTGATATTGTTGTATTATAGAATTACATGCTTCTTAAGATTTTGTAATAAAAAGGGGCAGTATTTGTGCCAGAGCCCGTAAGTGTAAATACAAAAGAGAGTACAGAGAGAATTCTGCCCGCAGACAGGAATACAATGTCTTCTAAGAAGTGGTTGGAGAGGTCTGAAAGAAGTATCTTCAGATGGGTTACATGTTGTTTCCAGGGAGGGTCATTAGTAGGAGCTGACCTCTTGCTAGATTGCTAACACCACTTTGGAGCAGTTTACAACTGTTAAAAGGAAACAAACTTTTACTTGAAATAAATGCGCCTTTACAGTGAAGTACCTGGGCAGAGATTTGTAAACACAGAGAAGCTTTAATTTATTCTAATAACTACTGTTTATAGTTTTGAAAAATGTGAACATGTGTGGGAGCATATAGAATGTGTTTGTGTCTGTGTCTCCATGTAGAGTCGTCCATGTGGTGGGGTTTGTTTGATCACATATGACTTGCAGTAATCAAAGAGATTTGTTTCATAAAGGGAAATTAGATTATATCACTTCTCTACCTTTGAAAAGAGAAATAAACTCGACAATATTTTTCTAAATTTGGCTTAATTGAATAACCTGGAATCCTATAGGATGCCAGTGTACATTTTATTAGGCACCGTTCCATGTGCACTTGTCATAGAGGGTCATGGGAAAGGTATTTATGTCAATTAGAAGGCAAGTTTTTGCCTATAAATAGAGGGAACAGATATAAACAGAGGCATAAATCAAAATACAAGCAATGCAAATCAATTTTAATCATTCATTATTCTATAAATGGCTTTCTTATTCATGTTCTACCCTTTAAATTGTTTGTTTTTCTGAACAATATTCCCTGTTGTGAACTGTAATCTTGTCATAAAATCCATACTTGGGAAATAAAACCTTTAATTTTCTGATTATGTCATGAAGTAAAATAATATAAATAATGACCCTTCACAACAGAAAAAATAATAGAGGCCAAATTCCTGGAGTTTCTTTCTCTTGATGAGTTTATTAATTGTAGTCTTACGCAGTGTAAGCACCAGTCACTGATATTTTACTTGCCTGAGCTCAGCTCTCTTTAATATTCCTATGCAGGACAATTCCAGAAGTGGACTATTTTCCTCAATCCTTGTGTTTCACCCTCCTTCCTCCTCTGGTCCTCTCATCTTATATTCTGCTGATACATTTTTAAAAGATTGTCTTTATTTATGTTTAGAAAGAGGGAAAGGAGAGAGAAAGAGAGCAAGGGAAGCATCAGTTGCCTTTTGCACACTCCCAACCTGGGACCCGGCCTGCAACCCAAGCCTGTGCCTCAATGGGGAATCAAACCAGCAACCTTTTGGCTTGCAGGTGGGTGCTCAATCAACTGTGCTACACCAGCCAGGGCTCTGCTGATAAATATTTAAACACTTGGGACCATCACCTATAAATGCTCTTGCCTTCCCTATGTCATAATTTGTGTTCCTAACCACAACCAACATCATTCTTTTTTCCTGTTGAAGGGAAAAGGGTCTTATCTTCCACTTGAGAGATGGTTGGTTAACTTGTGCCCACCAGCGTGGTAGGCCATACCACCCTGAAGGTGCCCCGTTGTACCTATTTCTTTTCTCTTTCCACTGTATGGTCATCTTTGTCTATTCCTGTCTATCATGAAACTACCTTTTCATTTCTCTTCTCCTTTCCTAAACCAGACTTGTCAACAGAGTCATTTCAGCTCTCCATAGCCTACTCTCCCACCTCCTCCCAGTCCACTGAAAGCCACCCTCTACCCCTCAAGCTGTGCCACAACTATTAGTTTTATGATAAATGATGACTTTTATATTGGTTATTCTATAGAATATGTGCTAGTCTTCACGAGGTCTCTCTTTTGCACTTGACTCTTTTGATTACTCTGTCCCAGAAAGTCTCAACACACTTGCCTGCTGTTATCCCATTCTCTGTTGTCATTTCTCTGTGAACACTTTGACAGTACTGTCCAGGAGCTCCTCTTTCTCCACTCACCTTATAGATATGGGTGCCGCCATGCTTCTGTTCCCATTCTTTTACACAGCTCACTCTGCACACCCTCTTGGTATCCGCATGACTTCTCCCACCTTTTGCGTCTGCATCTGATATTTCTATGCACTGGGTCCACATTCAGACCAATCTGACCATGTCCAAACTCATACTGAGTAAGTCTCTCCCACTCTTAGCACCACATCCTTAGGGACACAGAGTAGAAACAAGGGAGTCATCTTTGTCCCTGCACATCCCTACTTTCCCATGCAATCAGACACGAAGCCGTGCACATTTTCCTAAGTATTTTTTGTTCCTCTTGTTTTCTTTCATTCTTGTTCCATACTCTGGTTCGAATACTTTTTTGGTTGTTTCTTTTCTGGTCTACAACAGCACACACAGTTTCACATAATTGAACATGACACACACACTCTTATTTATAAAAGGATATCATTTTTGGATTTTGAAAAATGTCATATATTTTTAAGTATCTATAAGATTAGTGTATTTCCTCCTAAGTTCTTAGATACTCTAATGAACAGTTCTACATCACCACTTGATACACGCGTGGCTCATAAGATACACAATTAGTTTTATATTATTATTATTCAGTGACATACTAAATTTATAAATTTTGCTAGTAAGGAACAAGCTATTGTACATTTTTAAATCCGTGGAAAGATTTAATTTCTTGTAATTAAGAAGGCTGCCACTTGTATTAACATTTTAATATTTAGCTCTGTGTAGAATACCTTTTAATTATTTCTTGATTCTTCTCTCCCTCTTTCACATCGAAGCAGAAAATTCCTCCATTTTGACAGATATTTTGATTAGTTTATTTGTATTATGGTCAGTGAAGATCCCTCAAATATTCTCATATATACTGTTAAAAAGGATAAAGTAGATATACACATGCTAGAACAAAATAGGTTTTCAGTTGTTCCTATGAAAAATAATGCAACAATTAATCAGTAACAATACAAAAATAAACTGTGTTTCACGCACTCAATCTGTAAACCTATTTTTGCCCTGCCCCGTGTGTCTCAGTCCCCCAGCCAATCCTTTCCAGGAGAAGAATGTGCATTTATTAATCATGTTTGTACCCGCAGCACTTATCGTGGGATCTGTCATATAGTAAGTACTAGATAAATATATTTTAAATTAAAGATGCTATCAAAGGTCACCCAGAAAAATAATTCCAGAGGACAGATGAAGTTTTTCACATTTCCATTTGTTCACAACCCACATTCTACCTCATGAAGTCATTTAAAATTAATTGGCAAGAACTGCAACTGTCCTTTTTTCTAACTTGTTTTGAATTCTAAACTTTCTTATTGTATTTTGCCATATATATGCTCTCCACTTACTTGAAAATTTTAAATATCAGACACCATATAGATCAGATACCATTTCAATTGATTGTTGTATTTCACACAGAACTATCTCTATCGTTGTGTTCTTGGTCATTTAAATGCCTATCTGTCTACTTATTTTCTTATAAGAATATTGGTCTCTCTATGAAAACCTCATATATGTAGCTACATAGAAACCCCAAGGCCATTCTTTCTCTTTTTTGTTGAGGAGGTTGAGACAGGAGAAAGTGACACTTGGTTTCATTCAAGGCATTTTTATTGATTTTACTGTGTTTTTTTTCACTATCATATAGTCCCCTCATATCCTCTCCCCACCCAGCAATCACCAAACTGCTGTCCATGTCCATGAGTCCTTTTCCTTTTTGATCAATCCCTCCACCCTCAAACCCCTTGGCTATTTTTTTTTTAATTCATTGACACTTGTCTTTGAAGAAATGGCCATATATCTTCTTGTCTTATTGGTGATGAATTACCTTGCATGTAAAGGCATATTTATGATCTTAGATCTAGTCAGGGACACTCTCTAGTTCATTTGCATGCCTTTCCAAACACTGTCGATTGTTGTCCAAAGACAATGTTTCCTGTGGAGTTTGAATTACACCAAATAGAGGCAAAGTACCTAACAACAACTGCCCTCCCAGTGTGGTAAATTACATGATGTATCTTGTATATTGGTGCATTTTTCTACTTATATCTACATTTACCTTATATATGTACTTTTAATAGTATTTGAAAAGATTAGTAGTATTGACAATGCATTGTTCTAAAGGGTCATAAACTTCACTATCTCTTTACATGAACAGCCTAAAAAGGGATAATTGTTTAATTTATGTTTTAACTATTTACCCTGACTTATGCCTTGGTGGTAGAAAAATTATACATAGTTTTACTTATTCTCACAGTGACCCTGCAATCAAGTGGATTATTATTATTTCTTTCCATTGCCCAGGTGAAAATTGGAGGCTCAAAGGATTTACATGACTTCCCATTGTCATGTGGGGACTGGAATCTGAACCAACTTCAGAGGACTTGACAATTCATGTTCTTTCCTGTATAGTAATGGCTTTCAATATTTCTCTGCTTCCATATTTCCACATGGGCAGTACCCTCCCATTATGTTACATGATATTTCTCCAGAAAAGGAGAAAGGCAGTAGATGTAATCTAAGCCTGCTGTCTTTCACACTGCCCTCCCAACCTCTAGTGGTTTCAATACCCATGATCCTCATGAGAATTACTGCACTTCATAGCAGTGTGTGAATGCGGGCCCCGGATTAGAATCTCTAACATCCAGACTTAATTATCCCAGGTCCTAGGATATTAGGTATGAGGTGAATTTTATTCCTTCATATTTCCCAACTGCAAAGAACACAGTCCATAGATTTTGAGGGGTCACATAGGAGACCCCTCACTTAGCTAGAGATGATAGGTTATAACCTCCAGTTCTTCCCTAAGGAGACACACAACAGCTCTTTGCAAACACAGGTATCTGCACAGACTGCTACCTGTGTGCTTTTGTAAACCATTTATAATCTGAAAGTCAGCAGAAGTTCAAGAGTGGAACAGATGCTTATCCATTTCCTTTGAAAATCTCTATTTAGTGATTTGTAACTCATGCTAGTATTTCACATCTGTTGTAAGTTGGTGCCCAGTTCCAACTTCAGTTTTAATGTCTTGTTTCATATGTATTCTTTTTTTGTCCACACAAATGTGAGAGCTATTTTTGACATGGAATATCTAAAGAGGTTATTTTTTCTTAGTGGTTAAGTGTGGCACTGACTTCGAAATAAGAAAACCAAGGTAATTAGATTTATGACTTTAGGAAAATGACTTGGCTTCTTTGTTCCCAGTAAAATGAGGATAGTAACAGTAAATAGGGCTAGTGTCACTGTAAATAAATAGGGCTAGTGTCACTGTAAGGGATCACGTATGTAAGAAAATTAACACAATACTTGTGGGTTGGTGTTTAATAAGGTAACTATTACTATTACTATGATTACTATTAAGACTTATGCTAAACCATTAGTAGATCAAAAAATGACAAAAAATAAACTAAACTGTGTGAAATCTCACAAGTTATTCAGAATACCATTTTAAGTTCTTTAGAAGCAGAAGATGCACAAAATCTTAAAAATATCTACGTATGTTTAAAGGATAAATTGGGCTTATAAAGACACTCAATTAATATTGGAATCAAACTATGCAACTCTTTACATTACCTAATAGGTAATTTCACAAAGTATATTGAACCATAACATTTCCTATTAGTTTTCTCAGGCTGCTGTAACAAATTACTGCAAACCTGGTGGCTTAAAACACGGAAATGTGTTCAATCACAGATCTGGAGGTTCTGAGTCTGAAATTTGGACCCACAGCGTATCAGAGGCAATCAGCAAAACAGAGTGCTTCATTTTATGTATTTTTCTAAACCAATAGACTTGGTTTGAGGTCTGGTTGGCTCCATGTTCCTATTATAAAGACTTTGTAGCAGATATTTCTCTTTTTTTGTCCTCCTATATTTGAAAGTATGATTTACGTTATAGAGGTTGAGTTTGATAGAAAAGGGTCAGTGGGTATTAGCTTTTGAAACATTGCCAGTTAATAAAAAAAGATATGTAATTTTTAAATATTTTATTTATTTATTTTTAGAGAGTGGGGAAGGGAAGGAGAAAGAGTGGGAGAGAAACATCAATGTGTGGTTGCTTCTCATGGCCTGCAACCCAGGCATGTGCCCTGACTGGGAATTGAACTGGCGACCCTTTGCTTCACAGGCCGGTGCTCAATCCATTGAGCTACACTAGCCAGGGCAAAAAAATATATGTAGGTTTTAAGTATCCTTGATTCTGTTTAAAGATATACATGGATATGTAAGTAGTCCCAAAAATGTATGCTAACTAAAGACATTCTGCCTCTTTATGAAAATATACCTGAATTATGTCTGTTATTCATTTTTATATATCCTACCTCCAAAGCCAATTATCCATCTTAAAAATATGTTTACCTATATTATTCTGCTTTCTGGTTTTATTGCTGCCTGTCTTTGTCTTCTTTTGCTCTGAAAGATAAGCACAAGATATTTATATAATATTATATTTATATTTATAATATTATGCATATTATAAATATAATATATATTTATAATATTATATTATATTATACATTATAATATAATATTATATTAATATATTATATTATATTATATTATATTATATTATATTATATTATATTATATTAGAAATATTTATATAATATTTCAAAATGTAAAATGCTAACTATAAAGCCATTATTTTATTGTAAAAATGGCTTTGGCAATTTCGCTGCAGTACATTAAAAAATAACTGAAAAGATTTGCCTCAGTTAAAATATATATGTATAAATAATAACACAGTGGAATACTACTTGGCTGTAAAAGTACAAGAAAATTTTACTTTTTGGGACAGCATGGATGGAACTGGAGAACATGATGCTAAGTTAAAGTAAGCCAGGCAGAGAAAGACAAATACCATACAATTGCAAATATGTAGAAACTAATGAAGAAAGTGAAATAACAAGCTAAACAGAGACAGACTGATAGAGAGCAGGCTGACAGTTTTCAGGGCTGGGGGCTTGGATGGGTTGGAAGGAATGAGTGAAAAATAAGAAGAACCCTTGGACGCAGTGCGGTGATCCTGGAGGGAGGAGAGTCGGAGGTGCAGGAGGGTGCAGAGGGGTACATGGTGGTGCAGGAACACTTGACTTCTTCACTTGGGGTGGTGAACACACAATACAGTGTGCAGATGATGTGTTGTGGAATTGTGCACCTGAAACCTGCATAATTTTGTTCACCAGTTTCACCCCGATGAATTCAATAAATAGGGAGAAAAATACTTACATGCATTTGTCATGTTTCCATGAAAATACTGATTAGTATAGTTTTTGAAGTTTTAAATTCAGTTGAACTTTGTCACTCTTATGTTTTAAGCTGAATATGGATTATTTTATCTTACTGCATTGTCAAAGACATAAAAATATATATTTATCAAATGACTTTCTTAAAGAGAAAAATACTAGTATTTTCAACTTAAAATGAAAATCAACAGTAGTGAGGGGATATAGTACTGGCTAAAAGGGGTGCCTTGTAGTTCATGACCCTCGAATTCATGCTCAGTGTGTGTGTGACCTTGGGACTCAGCCTGAATCTCAGTTAACCTCAATGTCTTTATCTACCAAGTGGGAGTTATAATAGTGATAATAGGTATCATAGGGTTTTATTTTTTTAGGATTGAATGAGGTACTGCATACAATGAGTTTAAAACAGTACCTGACAAATAGAAAATGCTTAACAGGTATTGTAATTATTATACATGGCATTTAAAATTTTAAATATATATATTGATATAACAGTTTCTCTGGATTGAACCTTTTAAGGTCAAAGAGAACATACCTTTTAAATGTTATTTTGGCTTCAGCGATTAGCAGGATTTCTATCCTTAAAAGCTTAAATAAATGACTTGTGAAATGAATGAATAAATTTTTGACTGAGTTAACTATAATGTTCATGAAAGGAATATGGATAACTTCTTTTGATATTTAATTTTAGTATTATATGGGAATATTATATATATATACTATATATAAATGGTATTATATATAAATGGTATTCATAGTGTGTGCGCATATATATATACACACATATACATACTCAGATATATATATATATCTGAGCCAAGTGCATTTTAACATAGAATGCTATCTTTTTAAAGACTCTAAAAGTATTAAATTATGGGTTTTGATTCTTTACATTTCCAGGAAGGTTCTGTAGATATTAAAAGTTTGCTTAGTTAAGTTGTTAAATATTTGCTTCTAATTGTAGACAACAATTGGCTTAAAAGAAAAGCTTGTGCTACTATTAAAAGTATTGCTTTTTGTAAGCAGGAAGTAAGTGTCATGTTTTTCCTAATTTTAATTCCATGTACAGTAATCCCCCTTTATCAGTGGGTGATACGTTTTAAGATTCCCTAGTGAATGCTTGAAACCATGGATAGTACCAAACCTTATATATACTCTTCCTATATATAAAGAGAGTATATATAGGTATGTAAATATATATCTACATATATATGTAGATAGATAGATATATCTACATATCTACATATATATATATATAGATATATATGTACACACACACACACACACACAGTTTACAACTTCTCCTTGGCATATCCAAATTGCCAGCATCACTGTCTTGTGCTTTGTGGTTCTCGTTAAGTAAAAGTGGGACCACTTGAACATAAGCACTGTGATAACGGACAGTCAATCTGATAACTGTGATGGCTACTAAGTAACTGATTACTAAGTGACTGACAGGGATGGGGGGCAGTATGGATGTGCTGGAAAAAGGGATAATTTATGTCCAGGGTAAAACATAGCAGCATAAGAGTGTGAATTCATCATACTACTGAAAATGGCTCGCAATTTAAAACTTATGAATTGTTTATTTCTGAAAATCTCCATTACATATTTTCAGACCATGGATAATTGAAAACATGGACAATTAAACTGCAGAAAGGGGGGACTTATTTAGCAGTGAGAACACAATAAAATTAAGGTAGTTGTGATCAGAAGAGAGAGGTCAAGAATGGAACATTATTTGAGGACGAATGATTCAACAAGTGCATTTGCATCTGGCCATTAGTGATGCATTTGGGCACCTTTGCCTTCACCCTTCCCTGTCCCCACTAAAGGCGGACATTAGCAGAGGAAGATGTAGAAATAGGCAGACACATACATGACACTATGAAGGCTTATTTGATCTATTTTCTAATTGTATGTCAGTTTTAAAGTTGTAAACATGACTTGGCATATAGTCTAGTATCACCTGAATTTTCTAATTAGGCTAACATGCAGCTTAAAATGCTGATGTCAATAGCACATTTCTTTTTAAGTTCAAGTAAACATCATTAAAAGAAGCACAAAGCAAGTGGATGATGCAAAGAAGCAGGACAGTCGGGCACCATAGCTGCTTCACAGGTCTTAATGCTAACAGAGAATGAAGTCTTTTTTTACTGGAACCTGATTTCAGAGTAATACTGAAAACGCTCCCTTAGCTCATCACCATTAGTTCTAGAGGTCTCTTTCATCAGTACCTCATGCAGATAACAATTTCTAAACTGTCTGCCAACAAGTGTTAATTACTTTGGTAATCAAAACAATATACTTGTTGATTTCCTCCCTGTATTTACCATTAAAAATGAACACAGCTTTAACTTTTTTTTTTCTGTTAAAGGAAAAGACACTCATTGGAAAAATACAGGAAATAAATAGCCAAATTATTCATAATAGTTTTCTCCCACAGTAAGAGATTTCAGGTAATATTTGCCTTCTTCTATTTATTTTCTGTATTTTTCCAGTCAGCCTATGTGTAAATAGGGTGGGAAAAGAGAAGTGGTCCAAGTCAAATGGTTCCCTCTTTTTTGTTCTAGCTCAGGAATCCCCTTTACTTGGGGCCAAGTCGAATATTTTCCTTTGCTCCCAATGAAGCTCTCTAAAGCTTGGGCTTAAAAAGTATTGTTCCATAGAACCAAGCACATAGTAGAAACTCAAGAAATAAAATAACTCATTGATTTTATTAAATGCCTACTTTCCTGAAAATTTAAAATAGCATTAACTGAAAGAGATATGGTGAAAAGCATTCCATGATGAATTTCAGGAGAAGGAAACACTCCCTAAGGTAATAGCTAATCTTGTGATATTCTATTAGAAAAGATTTATATAGTTTTACATCAGAAAACCCACATAGGCATATTTTACTTGTATAATATTCATTTAATTAAGTAATAAACTTTTCCAACAATCATAAGTGAGAAATTATTTTTAATTAAGCTTTGTTCTTGCCCCTCATTCATCACACACATACACACAGAGGTGGAGGTAGAAGAACAAGAGAAAAATCTGCATTAGGGACACTTGAAAAGTAGGTTAATGCAAATGAACATGGTGTCAAGTGCAGTATGAAAATTCACATTTATTAGCACACTTTGCATGAAGGTATTTTCAAAGCTTTGCCTTGCATATGAAATGTCCCATTTTATGCCCATATTTTCATTATTCAGTAGCAGTATCGCTTTCTGTTGTTCCCAAATGCCAGTTATGAATCTGCTCAAAAAGTTCCACCGACCTGGGATTTCACTTAGTCTTTTGCTCTTGACCTGATCATTTAATTTCAGCTGGAAAAGTAATTCAATGGAAATTAGTAGAATAAATGGAAATAGAAAATTGCGTGTCTTTGAAATTAAAAAAATAATACAATTACTTATTTATTTTAGTGTTTTTTTTTGCCATGCTTAAGTCTCTGTTTGCTTCTATGACATTAACTTTTATCAGAATAAACATGAAATGTATTTTATGTCCACAGAACATAATTTTAAAATCCCCATTCATGTCTTTACCCTTTTATCTAGTTATTCATTATACATAAGCATTTGCCTTGAATCACTGTCCTTTCTAAAAAGTATTAATAATTTTCATGTATCTTAAGTTAGACAAGTAAAGCACAAATTCACTCTTTTTAAAAATAGTAAAAGACAAAATACAAACAGAATGTCTTAGTTTCTTTTTTCTTAAATTTACTGGGGTGACATTGTTTGATAAGATTATATAGGCTTCAAGTGTACATTTCTATGATACTTGATCTGTACATTGCATTGTGCGCCCACCCCCCAGAGTCAAATCTTCTGTCACCATGTATTTTGCCCCCTTTACCCTTTATTACCCTTCACCCCTCTTCCCTCTGGTAACCACCTTAGTGTTTTCTGTGTCTATGAGTTTTGGGGGATTTTTGCCTGTTCATTTATTGCTTTCAGTTTTCTGTCCAACATATGAGTGAAATTATGTAATTATTAGCTTTTTCTGACTCACTTATTTCACTTAGCATGATATTCTCAAGGTCTACCCATGTTGTCTGTCACAAATGACAGTAGTTCATGGTTCCTTATGGTTGAGTAGCACTCCATTGTATATATGGACCACATCTTCTTTATCCGGTCCTCTATTGAAAGGCACTTTTGTTGTCTCCAAGTCTCGGCCACCATGAATACAGCTGCAGTGAACACAAGGGTGCATATATCTTTGCAAATAAGTGTTTTTGAGATTTGGAAGTACATACCCTGAAGAGGGGTTGCTGAGTCATATGGTAACTCTGTTCTTAATTTTTTGAGGAACCTCCATAATATTTTCCATAGTGGCTGTACCAGACTGCTTTTCCACCAGCAGTAAATGAGGGTTCGTTTTTCTCCACAGCCTCTCCAACACTTGTTACTACCTATCTTGTTGATTATAGCCATTCTAACAGGTGTGAGGTGATTTCTCATTGTAGTTTTGATTTGCATTTCCCAAATAGCTAGTGAAGTGGAGCACCTTTTCATGTGTCTGTTGGCCATTTGTATGTCTTTTTGGGAGAAGTGTCTATTCCCCTTGGCCAATATTCATATCCACTCTCTAAATGATAGAGATAACTGTTTTAAGAGCAAAACACAAACAATCAGATGTTGTTGTTTTTTTTTACTGCAATGTGTCAATTGCTTTGCAGTTTATCTTGAAGATGTCCCCATGTCAGTACGCATAGGCTTCACTCATTGTTTTTAACTGATGATGAATGTTTCACAGTTAGGCTACACAAAAATTGTATTAAACCATTTCCCTATTGGTAGATATTTAGGATTGTCCAAATGTTACACCATTACAAACAACACTTCCATTATAATCAGCGATTATGCCTCATTGTACACATAAGCATGTATTTCTCTGGGATAGATACTAAGAAGTGGAACTGATAGTCATAGGGTGCAGGCATTGCTAATTTAAATAGATATTGTGAAATTGCCCATCTACATGTCATCAGTACCAATGTACTTTCCCACCAGCAGAATATGAGTTCATATCATAGGATCCCTATCTTTAGAAGCACTGAAAGGAAGAAATGCTATTTGTAGATTTCATATGTTGAAGATATTTTCTTAAAGTATGCTGTTTATCTGTTTTACTTTGCCTAGGTTGTTAAATATTTTTAAACATTTTTATAAGTTTATATCAATCTTGTCATTAATGTTTTTATACTCCTTGCGAGGTTAAAAAGCCTTCCAGCCTTACTGATCCCAAGATCAGAAGGTAAGCTGGTTTCATTTACACATTACTTTTAAAAAAACATTTTGACATATAATCCACCTAGGATTTATTTTGTGAATTTGTATGGTAGAAATTCGTGTATCTATGAATAGGTATTTATATACATGCATAATATATAACAGATGTTTTGAAATATTAAGTCTTGTTACAAATCAGAGTCAAAGAACTATGAAATATTATTAACTCAATTACTTAGATAATTAGCAAGAGTTTTATATTTATTTTCCCTCTCATCTTTAATATTACATCTAAAGTAAAATACTACTTTTGGGCTACTTGGGTTATCATCAAAATACATTCCTTGTTGTTTAGTCTGCTCAGTTCTTTTATTTAAACCTAAGAAGGCTCCAAAGAAGGACAGCCATTTCTTCTCTCTTTTTTGTCATTGTCAAGTTCTTTACCCAGATGTAATCTGTATTAAAAGTGACAACTATAAAATAGTTTGAGAAGGAGAAGTGCTGGTTCTTCTCAGAATGTTTGTTACAATTCACGTGTGAAGCCATCCGGTCCAGGGCTTTTGTTTGTTGGGAGTGTTTTAATGACTGCTTCAATTTTATTAGGTGTAGTCTGTCTATTCAGATTCTCTGATTCATCCTGATTTTTTTATGTTTCCATTTCATCCAGGTTGTCCAGAGTGTTGGTGTGCAATGGTTCATAATATTTTCTTACAATTCTTTGTATTTCTTTATTATCAATTGTTATGTCACCTTTTCATCTCTGATTTTATTTACTTGGGTCTTTTCTCTTTTTGTCTTGATGAGTGTGGTTAGAGATTTGTCAATCTTGCTTTTCTTTTCAAAGAAACAACTCTTGGATACATTGATCTTTTGTATCATTTTTTTACTCTTTATTTCATTTATTGTGCTCTGATCTTAATTATTTCCTTCCTTTCACTCACATTGGCCTTTGTTTTTCCTTTTCAAGTTCCTTTAGGTATAAAGTTAGATTATTTATTTTAGCTTTTTTTTTTGTTTTTAAGATAGGCCTGTAATGCTATGAATTTCCCTCTTGGGATTGCTTTTCCAGTGTCCCACAGAATTTAGATTGTTGGGTCCTCATTTTCCTTGTTTCCAGGTATCTGTTGATTTCTTGATCTCATTGTTGGCCCATTAATTGTTTAATAATATGTTAGTTAGCTTCCATGTCTTTGTGTGTTTTTCAGTGTTCTTCTTGTGATCAATGTCTAGTTTCATAGCATTGTGGTCAGAGAAGATGCTTGATATGATTTTGGTCATCTTATATTTATTGAGACTTGTTTTGTTTTCTGACATAACCCTGAGTAGACACTTCTCTAAACAAGACATACAGATGGCCAATAGTCATATGAAAAGATGTTCAACATCACTAGTACATCAGAGAAATGCAAATTAAAACCACAATGAGATATCACATCACACCTTTCAGAATGACCATCATCAATAAATCAACAAGCAGCAAGTGCTGGTGAGCATGTGGATAAATGGGAACCCTAGTGCACTGTTGGTGGGAATGCAGAGTAGTGCGGCCAATCTGGAAGGCAGTATGGAGATACCTCAAAAAATTAAAAATGGCTCTGCCTTTTGACCCAAGAATCCCACTTCTGAGAATATATCCAAAGGAACCCAAAACACTAATTCAAAATAACACAAGCACTCCTATGTTCATTGCAACATTATTTACAATAGCCAAGATATGGAATCAGCCCAAGTGTCCATCAGTAAATGAGTGCATAAAACAACTATGGGACATTTACACAATGGAATACTATTTGTCTGTAAAGAAGAGGAAAGTTTTGCCCCTTGCAAGGACCTGAAGAACATTATACCAAGTGAAATAAGCCAGTCAGAGAAAGACAAATACCATATGATTTCACTCAGATGTGGAATGTAATGAACAAACTGAACTAACAAGGAAAATGGAGACAGACTCATAGACAGCAGATGACAGCTAGTTAGGGGGTGGGGGATTGAGCAAGAAGGAAGAAGGACTCATGGACAATAGTGTGATATTGCTGGGGGGAGGGGCTATAAGGAGACTAAATGGTAATGGGAAAAAATACAATGAAGATTAAATTTTTAAAAAAGTAACAACTACCTCTTTTCCTTATAACAACCCTTGTGATTAAATTGCACCTACCTGGATAGTCATGGCTGGTCTTTCCATCTCATGATCCTTAATTTGATTACATCGCCAATGTTCCTTTTGCCACATAAGGTAATATACTCACAGGTTCTGGAGACCAGGAGGTGGACATCTCTGGGCAGCTGTTATTCTGTCTTCTGCAGTTTTCACTGTAGTTCCAACTCACTTTTCCTCATTGAAGCGGGGAGTGCATTGAAGGTGGGGGGCAGTAGAGTGGTAGAATTCGGGGAATGCTTGGCTGCCTTCAGCTGAGCTTGAGTCTGTGCTCCCACTGGGGCTGTTTCCTTTAAAGGATATGTAGCTAAACAGGCACCATAACAGATACCTTTAGCAGCACCCCTCTTGAAGCAGTTTACACATCAAACTCCATGACAAAATTGAATGATCATTTGTAAAGCAGTTCGAACAATGCCTGAACATAGTATGCATTATACATGTATTTGTACTCGGTAATATAGCTCCCCCAATAGTGTCCACAGGAAAAGAGTTTTAAGCAGACCATTGACTTGCATTTGTGATATATGCCCTTGACCCAGAGAGCTGATAGATTTTGTGAATTACTTTCCTTGGAGTATATTAAACCCTCACCGTTGACTGTCATAAGGAAATACACCATGACAGGTTTGTCCTGTGGCAGTGGTGATTGTGCATTCGATTATATACTTACTGCTCAGAATTTTATGTGATACCAACTTAAAGTCAAGAAGGAAATATATATATTGAAAATGGCAGCATTAATTAGTCTATCCCATATTTATTTATTGAACACTTAACACTGTGCCAGATGCTACAGAGCATCGATGAGGAGTAGCAGACAGTCCATTTGCTGAAGGCTTTGGAAGTGTAATGGGATGAATTCTTCTGAGTATGCAAATACTCATAATACAAAGTGTATTGTGTTGTGGCCTAAAGAAAATATAAACAAAGGGCAGTGAAAGGTTATAAATGAGAGTAATTAACACATGTAAAGATGTCTTAGAGTAGGTAGTGTTTGAAATGAGTTTTAACTACAAAAGTGAAAATTCACGGCACTCCAGGCAAGGGATTAGTGTTACCTAAGATAGTGAGGTAGAAAAGCCAAGGATGCAAAATCAAAAGCTTGGCAAAAAATAGAGGACGTTGCATCTGTGATCACAGTGAGGGAGACAACTGAAAAGTTGAGAGGGAGAACATAAAAGTTTAATGTAGATTTTAGATCATATCCCATTGTGAGGCAGTTGTAGTTAATTCCGTAGGAGGTAATGAATTTTGAGTTGGGAGATGTGTCATCCAGCCTACTTTTGAGAGAAATTGATTTCACTGTCATATATTAGATAAATAGAATGGAGGTGAGATCAGAGGGAGGGATAATAGTTAACAGCTCATTGCCAAAGGGCCTATGTGAGAAGTAGTGAAGGCTTCGATTAGGTCAGTGGGGAAATACTGGAAAGGAGAGGGTGGGTGTGAGAAACATTGTATAAAGCAGAATCCACATGATTTAGCAACTGATTAAGGAGAAAAGGGAGGGGCCCATAATGACTGCTTTCCTGCTTGGATGACTAGGATAATGTGGTATCAAAATAGAAGCAGGAAATTGGGCAGATGATGTATTCTGGTCTTTAACTGAATGGATTTAAAACACCAGGAGAATTTTGAGGATGACTGTTTCAACCAAGTATCTGAAAATGAGGTGGAAGTTCCGGAGAGAGTTAAGTAAAGAGAAAGAGCTTTGGGAGTTTCAGTCTAAAATAATCTTTGGATAGGGGAGGGGGGACTGTGAAGCTCCGTTTCTCCGAGGAACGGCTTGTACATGCCCTTTCCCCATGGCTGCCAAGTGGCTGTCTATCCTATGTTTGAACTTTGAGTCCACGCCTTCCTGAGGCAGGCATTTCTGTGTGTACCATTCAGTTAAAAATGTCTTTATTCTGAGCTCTCCAGAGTTCCTTCATTTTGATCCAAGATCTGTATCCTGGGACCCTACCCTAGAGCAATTGCACTTCATTCTTACAAAAGCTCTTCTGATATTTTAAGAAATCTGTAACTTCCCTGTTTAGCTTCCTCTTCTAGTAATGCACAAAGTGTAAATGGTGCTCAGAGGCAATGTAATATCTTCATGCCTTCTCTGCCTGTGTCCCTGCTAGAGTTTTCCTAGATATAAATAAACACATAGGAAACACAGGGAAGGGAAAAAAAAAAAAAAAAAAAAACTTGGGCAGCTTCTGAGCTTAATCAATCTAACATGCAAACCTGAATTTAGAATTCCCTCCTGGAAATCATTAGGCTCTTCCTAAGGATGGATGCCTGGGACATGTGTAGCTCTAGGGCCTTGTCCCCTTCTTATCCTCCTGTATCCTTTTGTAAGCCACACAGTTCTCACAGGGGTTCCATATGACATAGCTTCTACTCTCATCACCATCTTTCGGTGTAACTAGCATGGAGAAGAACAAACCTAGCCCCTCCCTTGGTCTAAATATTGTGATTTTAAAACTTTAGCACAAATCAGTTTGTGTCTGTTCATTCATATGACTACCCCATAGTCAGCGTCCCGTCAGTGGTGAGCATTAATGTTCTGTAGCTAATCGTGTAACCAAGCGGCAGCTCTTTCCTGTGTCGATGTTACACTTTGCCTTGTTATAGTTGACCAACCCTGTACCCTGCACAATTTTTTAGATCCTAATCAAGTATATTTATCAGGTTGTCTTCTGTGTACCCATTTAAGACATTGTTCACAATGTAGAATAGTAAATAATTAGCAGTAATCTTCCAGGTTGCCAGTAAGTTCTCAAAGGTCCTGAGAAGGAAATTTGTGAGAAATTTTTTTGATGTGGGATGAATGTAAAAAGTGCTTTTTAAAATGAAATGACTCTGCTACTTTAACCTGAATTTATTGATATAAAATAACACTGTTTTTGGTTTTAGGAGCTTGAGCTCTTGAAGCAGCAGACCTGAGTTCCAATCCTATTATGTCATTTACAATCAATTTCTCTTCTGTTCTCCGAATCTATATCCTTAAGTGTCAAAGGAGGTTATTGTTTCTTTGTAGCATATTATTGAGGGTTGAAGAGATGATTTTCATGAGACACATAGGCCCTTGTTTGGTATATAATTAGTGTTTGGTTGTTATTTTTCTCTAAAAGCCTAATTACGTACCAAAAATTCACCTTTTTTTTTTTTTTTTTGGCTCTGCATTCAGTTTCATATTGAAAAAAAGTGTAAAATTAAATTCTTGAGAAGAAACTTCTCACATGTACGGTGAACAGTATGGGATTTTTTTCTAAAAGTGGACTTTGATTTGCTCTTCCTACCCTTTCTATAGGCAGCAAAACATTCATTATCAGGGTGATCAAGGCCAAGGAGGCAGCCTAGAAAGCTGTGGCCTTGATGTTCTTACATTTGTGCTCTTACCAAAGCTGACATACCATCGTCTGTTACCCTCAAGATCCATAAATAATATTCCAGGACCTGTTAGTCATGGCTCGCTCTGAGTAAGAAGGATGTTGGGAGGTGGTGAGCATTCCCCTATTTCAGTCACTGCTGCCCACCCCACTACGGCATGCTTTATATCTATTTTCTCACCAGCTCTATGTAATGTGATATAAAACCTGTTCCTTGTGGTTTTCATTTCATTATATTTTTGCTTTCTAGAGGTTCTAAGATTTATTTCAAATTGGTTAGGCAATGTTTGTAGTCAGATGCCTTATGCTTGTTTTCTGTTTCTTTGTTTTAAAGCTGCTAGCTGATAAGTCTAATATCTATAGTTTCACTACAGAGAGAAAGAGAGAGCAAGAAAGAGAGAGAGGAACGTGTCCTCTGTTTCTCATGATTCTTGCTCAAGGCCTCTATTTCCTTTTGTGCTTAGCTTTTCTTTTGTTTTCAAATGAGGTGATCATTTTATGTGGAATATTATTTGGGGAATTGTCTGAAGCCTAGGGTGAAAGAGCATTCTTCTAAAAAAGATTTCCATTTGCCTTGGCAGGTGCCGAAGGTG
>PVKM010020860.1:0-23053 GCA_004027735.1 Carollia perspicillata
TGGTTCCTTGGATTTTGTCAAAAATCTAGGATATTTCCTAATTCTATTTTTCCTGAATGCCATGCTATTTGTCCTCAACATCTCCAATGCAACTGCTAAACTGGATCAGAAAAAGAACCTATTTTCCTGCTACTACTCTCCCCCATTTCTCCTTTTACCCAGTTGGTTTACCTCACAGTATAAATAGAAATTAGCCCTGGCGATGTGTCTCAGTTGGGTGGAGCATCATCCCATGCACCCAAAGGTTGTAGGTTCAATTCCTGGTTGAGGCTCACACACGTGCTCTCTCTCTCTCTCTCCCTCTCCCTCTCCTGATCTCACTCTCTCTGTTTCTCTGTCTCTCTCCCCCTTCCTCTCTCTCTAAAATCAGTGGACATATCCTTGGATGAGGATTAAAAAAAACAGAAATTACATCAAGATAGTGTTTATTCCTCTGCCGGAAATCCTTCAATTGTTTCCCAATGTCCTTATAGGTTAAAATCCTGCCTCAGAGTCTGTCACAATCTGTTAGCTGCCTACCTCACTGCAATGTTGCTCCACTTTTTCTCAGTTTTTCCCTCTTCCTGCAGCTCCAAGGCACGGGCTTTAGAGCTTTGGCCTGACTCTTGATTTCTGCCTGAGGTGCCTCCTGATGTCCACAGTGCTGACTTCCCTTGTCATTTGGATCTTCCCTCTGTGAAGTCTGTCCCGTCTAAGAAATCTATCACTCTCTCTTACTATCCTTCATTGCATAAAGCTTACTTGCCTTTGTTTTTGTTTATTTGTTTCTATTTTTCTTTACTTACATATTTTCTGCCTCCTCTGACAGGAAACGAGTTTCCTGGTAGGCGTGACTTTTTCCATCCTGGTCAGTGTGATAGTCCCAGAGCCTAGGCCAGTGCTCCCCGTTTGTTCAGGAGGCACTCAGTAAAGATGGGTGGAACAAGTGAGGTCTGAATCTCAACCTCATGTACAAAAATGGGATAATAAAAATTAATCAGTGGGTGGCTGTAAGAATCAAATAATTCATAGTACCAAACGAATGGCCAATATATATGGGTTTCTTTCTTTTTTCTCGTATTTTGATGAATTATTGGCCAACAACATTGAATGAAAATTCACCCTGCAAAAATAGGCCTTTCTTAGTTATATTCTGTGAAGTGGACATAGTTTCTCTCTGGGCTTATTATATCAGCTTAAAGTGAAATAGGAAATTTTGCAAGTGCACAATTACTATGATCAGTGTAAACAGCTAGTCTATTTTAAGTTAAAACCTTGCTTTCCTACCAACAGTAGATTGGTATAATTTTCTGTTCCTTCTTCCAATCTACATCTGTCTCAGCTTGCAAGAGAAATTTTGTCTTTATTCCTTAGAAAATCTGCTCAATTTCCTTATCATCTATTTATTTATAAGCTCATTAAAAATGCATTATATGCGGAACTATCTCCTCTCCTCTCCACTCTTGACATTTAAATTCAAAGTTCCAGAATAGCAGGCAAAAATTCTTTCAATACTTGTGCTTTTTTACTATTAAACCTTACATTTTTATGAGTTTTCCAGTATTTCACTTGCTAGTTGTTTTTATAAAAACAGAGATGTCAGTTTCTAGGCAGGTGCATGGTTTGACACGGTGTTAAAGCGTCATTGCCGGAGAGTCTCTCTTGACCTCCAATAAAGATCCTTAGTCTCATCTCTATAAAAATAAAACCTCTCTCAACCCGCATAATTTAATCCTACAAAACATTCTTTCTAAGAAAAAATGACTTCCAGATGTACCAGAAGTTTTCAATCTGACAATCTGACACACTGAGCATTTGCACCTTTAAAAATATGTAGTTTCCCAACTGACATATCACCATAAAAAAGTGACTACTGTGTAATCTGGATACCTTCTCCATTAACAGCACATTTTCTTCATAGTTTCAATACTGACAGAATAATAACTAAATTTCAAATCCTGGCAGAATGAAAAGTGACTTCATAGTCTTTTGATATCCCATTAATTAAATGGACATTGACTCTACTCATCATCATAATGACAAAAAATTAATGCCAATAATACAGTTGATAGATTTATATCTGGATACAGAAATGCAGCTGTGTGTTATTTGCCATCATTTGATAGGTTTGGAAATGCTAGACAACCACTAAAAGCTCATTTGCTCTTGAATTACATGCCTCAATTACGGTAGCTGCTGCCATGTGAACCGGATGGCTCTTAATAGGTAATAGGCCCCCTGGGTTGGTGGGTTCTCTTCAGATGTGGCTAACTAAGGGAAACATGAAGAGAGGAGACAAGCCAGTGCTATGTGTACAATTCACTGATGACTTTCTTTCACAAAAAGTCGCCTTAGTGACTAAGCTGCTAACAAATTCTTTGTCTGTTTTCCTTTTCCGGCAATCTTCAGTAAGCACTGATTCACTACTCGGAAAACCCTGTTGTTTATAACCTGTCACAAGGCAAATAGTACCTACAAAGACCACCCAGGTTTTCTCTGAAAACTATGAAGGGACAAAAACTCTGATCCACAGAAAGGCTCTTGTGTTGTAGGTACTGCATGAAAAATATCCAATTTACATAATTTCATTTGACCTTCGCATCACTCCAGCAATCAATGCACAATGCTCACCATTTTACAGATTAGGAAACAGAAGCTCACACAGAAAGTTAAAAACTTCCTGCCCTGGCTGGTGTGGCTTAGTGCAGGCCTGAAAACCGAAGGGTCGCCGGTTCAATTCCCAGTCTAGGGTTGCAGGTCAGGTCCCCAGTAAGGGGCATGGGAGAGGCAACCACACACTGATCTTTCTCTCCCTCTCTTTCCCCCGCCTGTCCTCTCTCTAAAAATAAATAAATAAAATCTCTTAAAAAAACTTCCTAAGGTCGCACATCATTTGAATATTGGTATCTCATACATTATTTTGCTCACTTTGTTATTTGACCATAATCAGAGGCTTTGTATAAATATATAGTTTCTTCAGTGAGCCCAATCAGTCAAGAGTTTCAGTATGGTAAATCTCTTAGGAGTGATGTTACAGGTGTCTCCCACATTTCATGCATTTATCAAATAACATTTACCCATAATAAATGGTCATAGGCACCTGTGGAGGCAGGCATTTTTTCAGTCTGTACCTCAATCTTTGCTCATAATTTGCCTCAGGAGTCCTAAGGGCTATCTCATGGCAGTCACATTTATGTTGTGTGACCCAATGAAAAACGAACAGACAAAATGGTGCCTGGAACGATCAGGTAATACAGAGAATGGAAGCAAAGAAAAGAAAATTAAAACATACATACATATATACATATATATATTTCAAATAAGTAAGAGAAGATAATCTTCTTAAAGATAAAAATTAATTTAAAACATATGTAAAGACATCTGTGTTTTTTCCCAATCTTGCCACTGAGCGTACCATTTTTTTAAAAAATATTTTGTTTGTTTATTTATTTTTACAGAGAGGGGAAGGGAGGGAGAAAGAGTGGGAGAGAAACATCAATGTGTGGTTGCCTCTCACATGGCCCCCCCACTGGGGACCCAGCCTACAACCCAGGCGTGTGCACTGACTGGGAATCGAACCAGCGACCCTTCGCTTCACAGGCCCGTGCTCTATCCACTGAGCTACACCAGCCAGGGCTGAGCATACCATTTACAGGAGGTTAAGCTGCCTGTTGGCAGGATGAGCGGAGTGGACGAGATCTACTAGCTCGGTTCCTTCTAGCTTCATGAACTGTATCACATGTGATATATATCATCTCCAGGTGGGGAAAACACAAACTGTAAGTATCCAAAAGTTGCTTTCTAGAACTTTTAAATTTATTCATTTTTGCCAACTATGAGAACTGCAGAACTATTTCTCACTGTATGGAGATAAAAATTAATGCTGAAAATACAATTTTATATGTTGAGTTCTTATGTCAAAAAAGCATATCACTATGAGTATAAAAAATAACGAATTTATTGTTGGTCTGCTCTTCTGTTCCTTTTGATAGGCTTCAAATATAAGGGGGAAGGTATAAGTCGAAAGTATTTTAACTTCATATTGATATAACATACTTATTAAGAAAATGAGAAAATATAAATTAGCCCATTATAAAATTAGGAAAGCTAAAAGATTTGTCAAAACCTTTATAATATAATCACCTAAGCCAAAACCTTACTACTCAGGAAGCAAGTAACTTGGCAAATTAAAACACCTTCCCACATGCTGAGAACAAGAGAACAGATGGTAAGTTATGATCCAGCGATTCCACTTCTGGGAATTTATTTGAAGAAACCCAAAAGACTAATTTAAAAGAACATAAGCACCCCTATGTTCATTGCAGCATTATTTACAATAGCCAATATTTAGACACAGCATAAGTGTCCGTAGTAGATAAGTGGATAAAACAACTACGAGACATTTATACAATGGAATACTACTTGGCCATTAAAATATATATATATATTACCTTTGTGACAGCATGGATGGACCTAGGGAGCATTATGCTAAGTGAAATAAGTAAGTCATAGAAAGACAAATACCATATAATTTCACCCATACATGGAACCTAATAAACCAGTTAACAAGCAAAATAGAGACAGACTCACAGATACAGAGCAGGCTGACAGCTCAATGGGTAGGGGGGCTTTGGGAGTAGAGGGATTTGGCAAAAATGAAAAGGACTTGTAGACATGGACAACAGTGTGGTGATTGTGGGGGTGGGGCAAGTAGAAGAGGATATAAGGGGGATAAATGGTAATGGAAAAAAGTATAATAAAAATAAGTTAATTAAAAGCATGGAAAACTTGGAAGGCATTTGCGAGACAAATTAAAATGCCTTTTATAGAAGAACTCACTGGAGAAACTTCAAAGTATAAAGTTTGCTCTAGACAAGTACTTTATTAGAAGAGTAAGTTAAAAGAATGACACCTGCGTTCTGTCATGAAATTCAAGATCAGGTCCTTATTTTATATTTTATGTTAGGACTATAGGACTGCCAATCATCTCCATTGAGAATCAACTGAAGTTCTGAAAGTATCATTTCTGCCACCTGGAGGCATGAGTAAAATGCAGTAACACACAGCTGCCCTACGCCCAGCCCGCAACTTTATTAGGACAGATGCTTACACCTAGGTAACCGGCCATCCATCATCAAGTCAAATATGATTTTACACGCACTTGGATCCTTCTGGCAGGGTCACTGCCCCTATCTGGGAAAAAAATTCCACATGAAATTGGGAACAGGAGGTCAATTATCCTGTCCTGCCATGACTGAGATGAGATAGGCTCTGCCACTGAAAAGGAGCAAACACATTAACCTCCCTGATTGGCAGATGCCCTTCAAAGTGATGACGCAATTTTTTAGGATGCCTAAGGTGAGACGTTAGTGACTGTGTCAGTGACAGCCAGGAACCACCACCCAAAAGCAGAGCTCTGTGTGTGTGTGTGTATGTATATGTATATAACAGAGAGGCAAAACAAAGAATGTGAACGGGAGGATAGCATGCAGATGCAAACAGGAGGACTAGAATCCTTCACTTCAAAATTTTCTGTCATTTTACAAGAAGGGAAAGTAAA
The DNA here is from genome assembly GCA_004027735.1 of Carollia perspicillata. NCBI lineage: Eukaryota > Metazoa > Chordata > Mammalia > Chiroptera > Phyllostomidae > Carollia > Carollia perspicillata. The sequence continues at coordinate 5,540 of PVKM010020860.1, forward strand.
AATGGTAATTTAAACTGAGATAAATAACATCAAGAAATCATAATTTGTTATAGTTTATATTGCTAAATAATAATATAAATTAATGGACATGATATTGAGGTATTTAAAGCTACCAAGTCCCAGCCTACTTTTATCAATTATAGACATCAAAGATCCTCCTGATTTCCCATGTAAAAAATAGAAACATATATTGCTATACCTAAATTATTAAATGCTTTCAAATTGTTCAAGTGTGTACAAGAGAATTCAAGAACATTTAAAAAAATAAGTAAATGGATGACTGGTAACATAATTTTCTTTGCCTAAGGCAAAAATTCTGAGACTAAAACTCCTAAAAACTCAATTACAGTATTTAAAATTCTATATTTACTTCATTCATGGTTTTAATATTCATTGATATTACATAGAATCATGAGAACTTATAAGGTATTTTATGATAATAAATGACCTATAGTAAATTTTTGGAAGGTAATTAATTAGCTTACTTCCCTTAGTAAATAAAGCATTTTTTAGTGCATCATCAGTAGCAAATTAATGATGGGTAAAATAATAATTAATTAATTCCTAACATAAATATGTGACCATATAACATAATTGTATGACCACAGAGACACCATATTTGGAACCAAAAGAACAAAAAAAAACCTTAAAAAATCAGATAATAGTGAGTTCTCTGAATTTACTATGAACAGAAGCTCAGTGTTTTCCCAGGGGGGTAGAGCTAATGAGCAGGACTGCCTATGTGGTATAATTTCAAGAAGGGTAATATAGAGTGCCCTTTGAGTCCAATTATTTAATCCTCTCTCAGTTACACCTGTCATTAGAGTTTTACAACTTTGATTTTTCTGGCTTTCAAGAGACCCTATTAAAATTTTAGAACCTTTGGGAGGGATTAAACCTCAAACCTTTATCAACTAAGAACTTAGTTTCTTGCGAACTGGATCTGGGGTAAATATCACATGAGATAAACCTGGAGGAGTGCTTTTCCCGTGGACAAAAGAATCATATTAGGTTAGGGGGCGTGTGGGGGCGGTCGGGGCCCAAAGGTTGACACCAGTAGGACTTTCACAGTGCTGCCCTAACGGGCCCAGGCCTGTTAGGGTCCTGGCACACAGCTTTGCCATGTTGCCAAAGCACGGACTCCGGAGCCAACGAAATTGTTCACTTTCGGCCCAGTTTTCTGGAGGCGCTCAAACACACTCTGTGACATGTGAGGGTGTATCTGAATGGTATCACAAAAGTCTAAATAATTTAGTCAAAAATTTACTTTGGCACCCATTGACCTGACAGAAAAACATGATTTTAGTGATAGATTTAGTGCTCAGTGCAGGGGGCTGACTTTATGCTGCATTGGATCATTTCTGTTTCTTCAAGCACAGTGACTTTCTACCTTGATGGCACACTGGAATCTCCTGGAAGCTCTAAAACAGGCTGATGCTGGGTGCCGCACCAAGAGAGTATGGTGTATTTCATCTGACACCAGCATTTTAAAAAATCTCCCCCAAGGGATTCTAATATGACACAAAACCGAGCACTTCTGCTGTAGAATAATTCTGTGGCTGTTAGATAAGATGTACGTGTGAAAGCCGCAGGTACATAATCACAGGTCTGCGAGCTTGTGGGTCAGTTACAAAGAAACGCCAGGAGACCAGACTTGCCAGAATGTTCCAGTCATTACCTAATCCTCACTCAGTAATTGGGGAAAATGAAACTGATCGCAGCTTGACATTACAGGTAAGACCAAAAGGGGATGAGAAAAGCAATCTTACTTGAACATTATAACAACATATTAATAATGGAAGCAAACATGGCTGGCTGTTCTGATGTTTATACACATTTTCCATGATGTGATTAGTTGATAGTTAGTGGAATGTTCTTCATCTGCCCCGTAAGACACCTCTTATGTGATAAATCTATTTTGTACAACGTTCAGGAACATAACTAAGATAGCACATGTTTTGTGGAATGGCTAACTTTGAATATTTCAGCTGGAAGAAAGTTCATTTTTAAAAGATGGTGCTTCATCACTCAGATTTATGACCATTAAAAGGGAAATAAACTCAAAAATAAATGTCCATGTAGCATTGGAGCATCTTTCAACACTCCAGATTTCTCAATAAACTGTGTGCCTCCTGTGATCTGTGAAGTTTTTAAGGCAATGGGGTAAGAAATCTAGCTCGTGTAAAAGACTTCAGGCCATCTACCCCATGCACTGCAATGACGTGGAGGGAAATTGCACAAGTTGCCTGTCGGTGTTAGAGGTGAATGCTTTCTTTGGGTCAGGTTTGAAATAAAATGTGTGAAATAAAGCAGACCTTTTAGGACATATCCTCTACTGAAAAGTGTATCAAGAACATTCATTGTTACTCCCAGTGATAGCAGTCTTCTACTTAGTAAATGAGCATTTTGAAAAGGTCTGAGCACATCTAGTCTCTGCCCACCAGCAGCTGAAGGCTTCTAAGGGGAAAGAGTCTTGGCCAATGAGATCAGCATTTGTCCATTGAGGTCAGGGTCAAGGCAGAGTTCCCTCTCTCTTTTCTAATGGCAACAGTGAAAGAGCAAGAAACAACTGCATGTTCTTATTGTTGCAACAAATGAAAAGTTTTTCTGAGAAAGGGACATATGATGTCAATGGTACTTCAGTACTAAAGAGAGAGGTTACAATTTGCTGATTCATTTGTTTACCCCAGCAGAAATGGAAAAAAATACATATAATTGATTCCAAGGTGAATATTAAGAACTGTTTAAGGCCCATAAAGTAAACTTGTCCACAAATCTTCTAGTACAAACATCTTCACCCACTTGACCCTCATGATTAATTTAACTGAAGTGTTAATCCAAATGGCTGATTTCTTCTACTCTCCCAAAATCCATCCCAGCAAACAAACTTCCTAACTTCCGATTCAAGAAGAAGAACGGATCTCCCAGGTTGCAACCCCTAGAAGCTACATGTACACTGTTAAAATGGTTAAGGCTGAAACTTTTGATCTGAGTCTTCATTTACTGGGCTACACAAACTAGCAAAACCTTAAAACAAAGGCTGTGGCTTATGTTCATTTTACTGTGTGTATAGACAGTGGATAAAACAAGGCAAAGGAATGGGCTTTCCATTTCAAAAAGACATTATATTTTGTTCTGATACTCTGTACCTTCTCAAGGAAGCAAACAGGGAAAAAGATAAAATAAACATATTTTAGAGATAATTGTAATCAATATGAATTTGAATTAACAAGAAAGAATAAAATATGTCAGGCTTTTTATAACTGAAAATTATTTTGCAATTATAAAACTTAGCCTTATTAAACAGTATCTGAAATTAGTAATTAACCATCTGGGACTTGAATGTACAAGGGAATGTGCTGAAAAGGAATTGGAGTCATAACAGGCAATTATACTAAATTAAATAAGGTAAATAAGGTATTTTAAACATCATAATGGGCTATTTCTGTACTTTGAATATGACAATTGATGTAAGTTGTACCTTCTTTCTAATTTTGGTGTAGTACAGCAATAAAATAATATGCATTAATATTATAAATATAATTTTTAAAACTTTAATATATAAAAATGAATACTGTGGATTCAATTACTTATTACAAACATGTTTTTATTTCTTACATAAGAACAATCTAGAATTGAAGCTAAACTATTCATAATTTTTGAAATAGGAATAGTGAATTTATATATTTAAAATATCAAAGGGAGTACACATCAATTATAAGACAAAAGTCTCTATGTGAGTATGTGTTTTAATGAACTGCCATTCATATTTGGTGGTTTTCATTCTTTGTGTTCAGAGTTAAGCCCCACGCTCACTCATTTCCAATTAGGAAGATGTGTCCTGCTTGGTAATAGGTGGTTACCACATCACAGCTTTCTCGTTTTCAGACTCAATTAAAAAAGTGATAGTGAGTCTTGGCTCAGAATCAAGGCTGTGACCCTGCAACCATCACATCTCCTTTAATCTCCCCCAGCTCTGCTCCCTGACGAATTCCCTGGACAGCATAATTACCCCTCCCCGGAACACGTTCCAGTGCGCTGGAGAGTTCCCGGGGAATCAGCAGAGGCGCCAAACACAGTTGAAGGAGGAAGCAAAGAAAGTAATTGTTTTTTTTTTCCTAAAAATAGATGAATGCATACAATAATTGTCCAATGTTGATTGCACAAACCCATTTTTAAATCTTATAAAGTTACATATTTTATAGTGGAAATGAACTTGCCACAAAACTAAATGTCTATGAGACCATGTTTAGGTTCTTTTATCATTAAAAGCAAAGCTATTACTGGATCTTCTTTTTTAAAAATACACCTTTACATACATTTTTATATTATAAGAGAAATGACTTAGTTGGGTGACTTCACTATGCACCTAGAGGAAACCAATAATTGTACTGTGTTTTTAGAACTTGTAAAATTAGGTTTTCAAATATCATTAGCAGATTATATATGTTTGAAATAAAGGCCATACTTTCTTGATCCAGCTGTCAAAATCTTGTTTTCTGTATAAAGGTTTCAAGGGTTCAAATCCAGGATTTAACAAGCTTGTAATACATCAATCCCTATCATTTTTTCTTAATGACCTTATTTTCTTAAAAGTGAGGAAAAGTAACAAAACTTTATTTATTGTCCAATGTAACTGCATACCACAGTTGACTTTAAATATAATGCATAAATTTTATTGCCCGATGGAATATCAAATTTAGTATACAATCTAGGCTCTGTTTCCCTCTTTAACTGGAAACTACCCAGCAGCAGCAGAAGAAAAACATCTTATTCTAAGGAAAAAAAGATTAATTGAAGTGAAGTTAGATTTACATGGTCCTTATTAGCTAGACATTCAGTAACAAATTGTGAACTAATTAATTGGAAATATGCTGCTTTTACCTACATTTGTGAAGATTTTTTTAAAGAATCAGGAAAGTTAGAAAGAGGATCAGGGAGAAACTGAATCTTATTTTGGGCAATGATTTAATATCATAGTCACTTAGATGCTTCTCCTGCCTACAGGCATGCATTTTTACATGATAGGTCAAAAACTGAAGAAAAATTATTTTTCTCACATATTATTCCTTCCTCCCCATTAAAACAGCAACTACTGTTGCCAACAGAAACTTGCCTAACTGAAATGTGCTTTGTCTTTGCCAGGGCAAAGAGAGATTAAACTAAGCTCAGCAACCACCTTGGGCAGATGGGACAGAGGGAAAACAGTGAGTTCACAGGGGCTTCCCCAACCCAGTGCCTCCTTCCCTCTCCCCTCTCAGGGCTCCACAGGGGGCAGGGGCCTCTCTGGCAACCTCCTGCCCTACAGGTGTTTTACTTTGTGTAGCACTTTTTAAACTCAATCAAGGTTTTTTTCTTTTTCTTTTTTTAATGGAAAGAAGAAAGGTCCTCAATTCCAAATAAATGTTGTTACCAAATACTTGGGTCCTAAAGCATGAGCTGTTCTTTTGTACTAAAAATGATCCAACAACAGTGGTATAAACTATCAGAAAAACTAGCAGAAATGATACTAATTTCCTTTACCCGTTGCCTCTTCCTCCAAACTTCCTGTGCTGCTTGGAAGAAGAGACAGTGCAAGATATTCCTAATGGGAATCATCGTCCCATAACAAAATATTCCCAGAAGTCTGAGATGTACCTGTCCCATGATTTTTAACCCACCTGCTAATCCTTAGAGGTTACTACAGAAATGATTTTATCTGGGATCTCCAGGACAGACTGCTCCCCTCAGCAATAGCAAGACTCCCAGACTATTAAAAAAATTGGATTTCATATATTTTTTCCAAAAATGCTGAGTCTTTATATAAAACAACTATGTTTTAAATAGTTATTTTGATTCTCTTAGGTAGCCGATTCTCTTAAATCATTAAATTGACATTTTTAGTGATTCTATTTTATTGACATTTTTATATAATATCACTATTAACCATACACTAATTTTCCTCCATGGAAAGTTAGTTTTATTCATTCAGTATTTTTATGCACAGTACTAATTTCTGGGTATGCTAATATATAAAATAGTCACAAACCCTGGCCTCATAGAGTTTCCATCCTCTAACCAAACCATTTTCTCCTTTAGAAAGAAAACATGTTTTTTTTTAAAAATTTAAAGATATTTTGGTTTACTTTTTTCAACATTAATTTTACTTGAAAAAATATCAGTAAAGCTAAATTATTTAGGGAAAATACACATCTATCACAAATAAAGATAATGCAAAATTGAAATCTCTCAAGAGTGTAAATAATACTTAGCATATCTTACCATGAAGATTTCTGTTATTTGATTCTGACATTGCTGAGAGATAATATTTGCTTAAGTAATTGAAGAGGATAAGTCAATATTATATAGACTCAATAATTTCTAATGTTATAAATGTTTAGAATTGACAGAATACATTTATTATAACCACTAAAGCCAATGTGTTCTGATATTATCCACACCTAATTTTAATATTCAACATCAGTGGACACAAAGTAGTATGCACAAGCAGTAGTCACGAATTAATCATTTTTTCACCTGCACATTGTTTTTAACTGGATGATATAGCCAGACATGCTTGAGAGAGATGGGGTTCTTAACAGTACCTTCCAGAAACTACTATAAATTTTAGCAATAACAGTGAGGATGTACAATCCTAGACTTTATATATACATATCTTGAATATTTATAGCATGTACAAAGGGAAATTATAAGTATCAAAACACTGCATCCAGGAGTTCTGGCCAAGATGGAAGCATAGGTAGAAACCCTTCACTTCCTCTCACAACCAAAAGGAGGCTAACAATCAATCTAAAATCAATACGCGTCCAGAAGCATCAGAAAATCAAACTGCATGGAACTCTGACAACCAGGGAATTAAAGAAAAGATCAACCAGAACAACCAGACTGGTAAGGCAGACCCCATGGGGCTGTTGACTCAGGAAAACCACAGTGAGGCAGCTGGGGGGTGGGGCTGACTGTCCAGCTTGGTGGAGCTGCACAGGAGGGAGTGACTTAAAGGGGAAACTGAGACTCAGAGCTGACTGTGGGCTGTGGCTGGGGTTGCCATGGTGGGAGATAGTTCTAGTCTGACATGACAGTCTGTTGGAAAGTGCGCTAGAAACAAGCAGGGGAGCTGCACTGTTCCCTCTCTGGCCCCTCCCCCACAGGCAGCACAGCAGAGCAACAAGGAGGGTTGCCCTGCCTCGGTGAATACCTAAGGCCCCGCCCCCTTACAACCTATCAGGTGTGCCAAGACAAAGAAATATGGCCCAAATGAAAGAACTCAGCAAAACCTCAGAAAGAGAACTACGGGATGAGGAGATTGCCAACCTAACTGATAGAGAATTTAAAGCTCTGGTAATCAAAATGCTCTGAGAACTGATTGAGCTTGGTCGAAAAATGAAAGAGCAAATGAAAGATACCCAAAATGAAATAAAGCAAAATATTCAGGGAACCAACAGTGACAAGAAGGAAACCAGGATTCAAAGCAACAATTTGGAACAAAAGGAAGAAATAAACATCCAACTGGATCAGAATGAAGAAACAAGAATCCAAAAAAATGAAGAGAGGCTGAGGACTTGCTGGGACAATCTGAAACATTCCAATATCTGAATTACAGGGGTGCCAGAAGGAGAAGAGCAACAGCAAGAAATTGAAAACTTCTTTGAACAAATAATGAAGGAAAACTTCCCCCATCTGGTGAAGGAAATAGACTTCCAGGAAGTCTAGGAAGCCCAGAGCATCACAAAAAAGTTGGACCCAAAGAGGAACACACCAGGGCACAACATCATTAAGTTACTCAAGATCAAGGCAAAGAGAAAATCCTAAGAGCAGCAAGAGATGAGGATTCAGTTACCTACAAAGAAGTTCCCGTAAGGCTATCAGCTGATTTCTCAAAAGAAACCTGATAGGCAAGAAGGGGTTGGAAAGAAGTATTTGAAGTCATGAAAGGCAAGGACCTACAAGCAAGATTACTCTACCCAGCAAAGCTTTTATTTAGAATGGAAGGTAGGATAATGTGCTTCCCAGATAAGATCAAGTTAAAGGAGTTCATCATCACCAAGCCCTTGCTATATGAAATGTTAAAGGGACTTATCTAAGAAAAAAGAAGATAAAAAATATGAACAATAAAATGACAACAAACTCACAACTATCAACAAATGAACCTAAAAGAAAAGAAAAACAATGAAAACAAAAACTAAGCAAACAGCCAGAACAGGAACAGAATCAGAGAAATGGACATCACATGGAAGGATTTCAGTGGGGACGGGGAAGGAAGGAATCAGGGGAAAAGGTATGGGGAAGAAGAAGCATAATTAGTAGGCATAAAATAGATGGGGAGAGATAAAAAATGGTATAGGAAACAGAGGACTCACAGAACTTATATGTACAACCCATGGACATGAACTAAGAGGGAGTGAATGGTGGAGGGTTGAGGGGGCAGGGTGAAGGGGGAATAAAGGGGGAAAACTGGGAAAACTGTAATAGCATGATCAATAAAAATGCTTTAAAAATAAATACAAAAAATGAACAAAAGAAAAACAAAGAACATTGCATCCATTCCATGAAATATTTTATTTTCTGGAATACAGCTTTAAACTCAATGTACTCTTGTGACGACCAACATGAGGAAAACACTGCACACCTTTACTCTTCCTGTAGCAGATGAACCCTACTCCTCTCAGGGTCTACAAGCACATGCATTTAAGTTGAACATCTGCACTGACAAGGAAAGACTTCAGCAATAGCCTTGATGCTCCAAATCATGTGTTTTTGCAGCTGCCTTATGCTAGACAGAGCATGAAAGACTCTGCTCCATGGCATTTACACTCTTGTCTCTAAATAACAAGGTGGCTTTGTAGAGGAGGGAGAGTGAGTAATGAAGCACTGTCACTTCCAGAGCTTGTTCTAAATGCATCAACAGCTTTGCAAGCTTTAGTTACCCAAAAGTTTAGAAAGAGAAAAACGGTTCATATTTTGCAATTAATTGCAAGTGTACTCCAGGAAATGCTGCTTTTTGCTACACTCCCTTCAACTTGACAGGGATATATGAAAAATATTAATTTTTAGTAAAGGATTTGCAATGCACAGATTATGATGAATCTACCAGCTTCATCATAATCAATTTACCCTCTTCTAAGGAGATATAATATTTTTCTCGACTAGGTATTCCCTTACCTTCTCATGAAGAATAGATTTAGGGTTAGGGAGAAGAAGAGCAGAAACCTAGAGCAGCAAAATTACCACAAACAGAACACAGGAAAAAGGAAAATAGGAGGTGGAGAACGAGAACCAACATATGAGCAAAAACAGGTTAGAGAGAAAATTCAGATGCTAACAGCACATCCCATAGACTTCTTATGTGACAGAAAATGAGATTTTCTAGCCTTTAATGCCTATAGGAATCTGAAGCAAGAGTAATTTCAAAGAGAAGGGAGGGGCATAGGTACATTTGGCGGGGGTGGGGGGCGCTGAGGTAAATGAGAATGTGTTTACGCAGTAGTAATAAATAAGAACCATGGTGAAGAAAGAAGGGATTCTAGGTGAGCAATGTAATTACTAGAGTTAATTCCATCAAGAGCTTTGAACTTCCAAAACTACTGTTTCCATTAGAGCCACATAAATGTGTGGGGACTTGAAGGAGAGGACAGATAAAATCTACAGAAGGAATAGAAATTTGAGCAAGTGTCCATGATGGCCTTGGTTTTCTTCATGAAAGGAGAAAAGTATGGCATCTGTGAGTCAGGGATAGACATTTAGTTAGTACAGTAGGACTGTAGTCTCAATTTGAGAGCTATTTATGGGGAACAGGTCACATAATGGATAAAATGTATGTTAAAAAATGTCTGGAAAACACTTATATAAGGATTCAGTCCAAATTGGGATGACATGAATTAACATTGTGGTTTCTGCCAAATATGTTTGTTAGCTCACTAATAAGAGATAGAAGCTGGGTGAGCATTTACAAATCACAGGTAAGGAAAGGTACAAAGAAATCTGGTTGAAACTGGGATTTAAAAAAGATAAGAATACATACAAACATCTTCCGGTTGAGATGGGGGCATAGATAAACAGGGTTTACCTCCTTGCACAACCACAACAAAATTACAACTAAATTTTAGAACAGCCATCACTCAGAATCATCAGAAATTGAGTTGAATGGAAGTCTGACAACTATGGAATTAAAGACACTGCATCCATCCAGAATGGTAGGAGGGTTGGAGAAATAGAATGGGCTGGTCCCACACTGATGTGTGGTGGATAAAAATTGGGAGGGATATTTTGGGAGGGATATTTTGGGAGTGAAGAGTTCCAGACCCAGACCAGTCTCCCCAGCTCGGGGTTCCAGTAACAGGAAGATAAGTCCCTATAACTTCTGACTGCAAAAACCAGTGGGAACTCAGTTGGTGGAAGACACTTCTGGAGTCCCAAGAAGTTCCCCTTTAAAAACCCACACATGGACTCACATACTCAGACTCACTTCCTCTGAGTTCCAGCACTGGGGTAGCAACTTGAAAGGCACCAGTGGAATACAAGGAGGAAATGAAGGGTCTGGCAAAAAGGCAAGAGCAGGGGGACAGCTTTCTCTCAGGCAGAAAGGTCATTGTCCCTTTTCTGAACACTCCCCCCACAAAGCCACAGGGACATATGAATGGCTGATCTTGGCTCATGCTTCACACCTTCCTAAATCCTCTAAAAAAATCAACAGCTGACCTCAAGGAACCCCCAACCCTCAAACCTCTTGCTAAGTGCCCCAGGCACAGCACTAGCAGCAGCCAGCATAGATTGACAGTTTGGATTCACCTGGGAATCTCCAGGCCCAGTACAATAGCAACCACCTCAGGTTGCTTTATAGCCCAGGCAGGGTGGTCCTGAGCAAAACTGAGGTCAGAGCTGATCTTGGCTTTTACCACCTAGGAAACTGCAGAGCCTATTCACCCAGTAGATAGCTTCAGACCATATCAGAGCACCATCACCCTGCCCTTACTCAGCTGATCCTCCATGGAGGGCAGAGGTTGGTGGTACATGGCCACAGCCAGTCCTTGCAGCTGACTGGCCTGGGTAAATTCCTCCCATTGACCTGCAAACAGCAATCAAGGCTCAACTATAAGAGGAGGGTATACTCAGTCCACACAAAGGAAGCACCTCAAGTACCAAGCTTGGGTGATAGGGGAGGCTATATACCACTGGACCCTACAGGACACCTACTATATTAGGCCACACTACCAAGACAGGGAGTCATAGAAGCTCTACCTAATACATAGACACAAACACAGGGAGGCTGCCAAAATGAGGAGACAAAGAAACTTGACCCAAATGGAAAAAAAAAAAAAACAGATGAAAACTCCAGAAAAACAAAATGGAGATAAGCAATCTCAGATGCAGAGTTCAAAACATTGGTTATAAGTATGCTCCAGGAACTTAGTGAGGATCTCAACAGCATAAAAAAGATCCAATCAGAAACAAAGAATTCACTAATTGAAATAAAGAACCATTTACAGGGAAATAACCTGAGAGTGGGTAGGAATGAAATCCATGATTCAGAACATAAGGAAGCAAAAAACAAGCAATCAGAAAATAAGAAAAAAGAATCTTAAAAAATAAGTATAGTGTAAGCAGCCTATGGCACAACTTCAACTCTTCCAATTTTCACATCATAGAGGTACTAAAAGGAGAAGAGAAAGAGCAAGAAACTGGAAATCTATTTCAAAAAAAATAATGAAAGAAACTTCCCTAATTTGGTGAAGTAAATAGATATGCAAGTCCAGGAAACACAGAGTCCCAAACAAGATGGACATGAAGAGGCCCATTCTGAGACACATCATAATTAAAATGCCAAAGGTTAAAGATAAAGAAAGAATCTTAAAAGCAGCAAGAGAAGAGAAGTTGGTTGCCTCCAGGGGAGTTCCAATAAGACTGTCAGCTGATTTCTCAAAAGAAATTTTCCTGGCTGGGAGGGACTGGCAAAAAGGGTTACAAGTCATGGAAAGCAGAGCTGTGCAACGAAGATTGCTTTACCCAGTGCAGACATTATTCAGAATTGGAGAGCAGATAAAAAGCTTCCCAGGCAAGAAAACACGAAAGGAGTTCAGCATCACCAAACCATTATTATATGAAATGTTAAAGGGGTTTATTTAAGAAAAAGGAGAGCAAAATTATGAATAATAAAATGGCAATAAATACATATCTATCAACAACTGAATCTAAAAAACAAACTAAGCAAACAAGGAGAACAAAGATGGAATCATGGACCATGGATACCAAGAGCGTTTTGATGATTTTCAGATGGAAGGGGTGTGGGGGAAAAGGTAAAGAGGTGAGGGGATTAAGAAGTACAAACAGGTGTTGGTGGTATAGTGGTGAGCATAGCTGCCTTCCAAGAAGTACAAATGGGTAGTTACAGAATAGCCAGGGGGATGTATGGTACAGTGTAGGAAATGGAGTAGCCAGAGAACTTATACGTATGACCCATGGATAAGAACAATGGTGTAGGGATTGCCTGAGGGAGTGAGGGGTGTTGGGTGGAGGGTGGCAAAGAGGAAAAAATTGGGACAATTGTAATAGCATAATCAATAAAATATAATTTTAAAAAAGACATATAAACAAGAAAGAGACTCATAGCTTGGAGTAACTGTATAGAAATCAGACTTTGATTTCAGTCTGACCTGAATGGAGTTAGGTCAAAGATCACCTTATCAGTTACTTCATCATAGCCAAATAACTTACCATTTTTTGCCATGTATAATACATACTTTTTTGCCCCAGTTTTTGAGGGGAATGTAAGGATGCACATTGTACATGGGTAATACTAATTCTGTATCTATATAATTTTTAAAATTCTTTTATTTATGCTTGTGCATTAAAAATATAACCCTACAAAGCATTAGTTATATCTGTATGCAAAATAATATCCTGGAATAAAATAATCAGTTTTATATCTAAATATAAATAAATAAATGAATGAATGAATACATTTAAAAAAATTAAAACAAAAGATATTTTTCCTGAAAAATTGGACCAAAAACATGGGTGTGCACTATACACAGGAGCACATTATACACAGCAAAATATGATATCTTCATTTTGGGTCATTTTCCTTTTCAATATAGTAATTATAGCACTTACTTGATACAATTATTATAAGAATAAGATTAAATGATTATGTACAATAGCAGAATATTATGTTCATTAATAAACAGAGAGGGTAAAGTTTCAACAGACCTCAGTCACTGAGGTCTGGAATGGAATACCACTGGAGTTCAATTCCAATGGTAATGCTAGCCCGTCCTTCTCCACTTCATCCTTGTCTTGGTAATGCCCAGAGATCCTATTAGTCAGAACCCAGCCCTTCCTTTTAGGCAGACTCCCTACCTCCTTCTATTATCCGACAGCCCTCAAATTTAGCCATTTTGCCACTGATCCAGATTTCTCTGCTTTACAGCAATAATAAAACCCCTCACTACAGTTCTTCTTTTCTTACATTTTTTTTTGTCTCAGCCTTAGGACTTATGAACTCAAATAAATCTTTCTCAAGAGCAGACTTTCTAGAATCGGACTTGTCTAGCATCCTACAATAAAAACTGGCACTTTTAGCATGGCCTGGCCCTTCCTGTTATCCCAACTTCATTCTCTAGCATCTCCTGTGGTAACAGATATACTAAATTATGTAGCATTCCTTGAGGAGGCCACATTTCCCATGCTTTTCCATCTTTTCTGCAGTCTTCATCCTCTTGTCTCCTTGGTAAAGGCCTTCCAGTCTCATACTGAACCCTAACATCATCTCCCTCTGCTCAGACTGAGTAACCCTGGTGTGAGAGCCACTGTTTTGGAACCTATCTTCTGTTATAGCATTTATTACTCTGAGTTTTCCTCATCAATTTTCTTATCTTCAGACCCCACCAAATTATGAGATCATTGGAAGCTTTGTCTTATTGATATCTGCATGGATAGAACCTGGCATAACAACAATAACAAAAGCTATTAACTTGAAGGGCTCCTACCATGTGCCAGACTCAATCTGCACAACTACCCCATGACATATGTATCTTTCTCATCACTGCCATTTTATAGACAAAAAAAAAAAAAAAAAAATCAAGGTTCTAAAGAAGAAAAACTCCAGTTCTAAACTCCAGATCTTGCTGGCTGGCTCCCAATAGCCCCCTGCCTGGCTCTAAACTTTTAAGGTTTAGAACTAGAGCACGAACCAGGTTGTTTAATCTGTTCGTCCTCCTGAGCATCACATTAGTCTCTCAATCCCAAAGCTCGTTGAATAGTAGTTACTCAATAAATATGTGAAAGATCAATGAATATGTAAGCAATAGTTGAAGAAAGCTTACATTAAAATGAACACTGATTTTGCAGTGGCAATGCTAGGAGGCTCTCTTCTTTTGGGCATTTTTCTGATCTCTGTATGAAGAATAAGCTCCAAAATTATTCTGCACCAGAGAGCTTGCACTCATTTTAATATTTATTGAGTGCCATTTATAACTCTTCTTGCAAGTTATGCCTAAGAGAGTACAGTGAGAAAATTACATTCAATAGGAGATTAGGGAATTTCAGAAATGGGCCTGGTTGGACAGCTGCTCCTGTCTTGGTTACCAAACCCCTCTCCCAATGAAAGGGCCCTGGAGAGAAATGTTTGGCTGCAGAAACAGTGTTAATTTTTTTCTATACTCTCCTCTCTCCTTATCAACCAGCACAAAAGTTCACTCTAGTTTTTTCCAACACCTCCTGCCTCTATTACCACTGTCATTCAGCTGGTGGGAAAAGAGACTCAAGGAGAAGTAGAGACTCAGAGGAAGGCAGGGGATGATCAGTGAGAACAAATTCAAGACTGGCTCTGCAGCAGGAGGGGATAAGAAGCCCCCTGCAGAATGAGAAACACCTCTCGTCAGTCCTAGATTGCTAACCTCTGTTTCACTAAAAAAAAAAAAAAAAAAAAAGATGCACATTTAGCATTTCCAATTCAAATACTCTTGGGGGATAGATAGGATAGGAGTTATCATAGAGTCAATGTGAAGACAATTTTAAGCCAAATTAGCTTCGTTGATCACAGAAAAGTGGCAAGTTCAAATTGTTTGTAAGTGGCCAGTTACAGACACCTGCCCTGGAGAATAAGGTGGCGGGCTGCCAGATCTTGCTGGCTGGCTCCCAATAGCCCCCTGCCTGGCTCTGTTTGGGGCTCTAAGATCTGAGAGTCTGGGGCATTAAGTTGTGGGGTGAATGAAATGTCAGCCACATGGCTAGGCCCCTCTTCTACAGTGTGCCCGTAAACAGAGTGTTTGCATTGCAGTTAATAGATACTTTGGTCCCTGTTCTGGGAAGCATCTGGACTATTTAAGATTTGTTTTAGGTCCTGTGTGTGAATGCCAGTGGAAGTTTGCAGGGATCTATGTAGCAGTTCTTGCCAATGAATATTTTCTCTTCAAACCATAGTCCTTCCTGCAGTTTCTTAGATACCAATCTGCCAGGATGCAGGTTCTGACTTTCTAAGCACAGAAAAAACACAGTATTCGTCTGTTCTAGCTGCTACAACAAAATAACAAAAGACTGGGGGGTTTAAATAACAGAAATTTGTTTCTCACAGTTCTGGAGGCTGGAAAGTAACAAGATCCAGATCCTGGCCAATTCAGTTCCCTGTGAGAGCTCTCTACCTGGCTTGCAGTCGCCTTCTCAATTTGTCTTCACGTGGCAAAAAGCAAGCCGAACAGTGTTGTTTCTTATATGGACACTAATCCTATCACGACCCTTTCATATGAACTCATTTAACCTTAACTATAGTAGTCCCCCCTTACCATGGTTTCATTCTCCATGGTTTCAGTTACCTGCGGTCAACCACAGTCTGGAAATATTAAATGGAAAATTCCAGGGAGAAACAATTCATACGTTATAAATTGCATGCCATTCTGAGCATCATAGTGGAATCTTGCATCATCCTGCTCCATCCTGCCTGGATGTAAGTCATCAATTTTCTGGCATGTCCACACTGTACATGCTACCTGCCCATTAGCCCCTCACGTGTCTCAGTGATTAGATCAGCTATCAGAAAAAGAGAGAGAACACATTCACATAACTTTTACTATGGCATGCTATCATTGCTGTAGTTTATTATTAGTTATTCTCGTTCATCTCTTACTGTGCCTAACTTATAAGTTTAACCTTATCATGGGTGTGTATGTATAGGAAAAATCAATATATATAGGATTCAGAACTGTTTGCAGATTCAGGTATGCACTGGAGGTCTTGGAATGCGCCTCCCAGGATAAGCGGTTCTGCTCTTCTTCCTTATTCCAAATTCAGTCATCTCAGTGGTTACGGTTTCAACATGTGGATTTGGAGGAGACACAGTTCAGTCTACATAGCAGGTACCTTTACACAAAATTAAGTTATGTGTTATGTGATTCTACAAAGACACTAAGGGAAGAGACAAGAATTAGACAGATGTGTCCTAGGGGAGTATTACACAAATGTTTATACAGAAGAATTATGAAGAAGTGCTACTCAGAAGCGCCCTACAGGTGTAACAGACAGATGCATCATGCTTCACTCTTATGAAATTACAAATTAGTTTCCTCCTAAATCTCAATGCTACCTTAAGCAATTATTTTAGTTAAAGACACTTGTTAGTGTTCCACCTATATCCTCTCAAGTCAGTTTTTCCATTTTTTATTGGTGGTTGTGTGTTCCTCTAATTTGGTGGGTTTTTTACCTAACATCCTGTATTCATGGATGGCTTCAGATCACTGTTCTCAGCTCTTGGGGCTGTTTTGCTAACACAATAGAGAACAAGAAGTACCTGAAAGATGCATTTCTTCAACGAGCTGTTGACCAGTATGAGAAAGATGTGAGAATACAGAAACCCAGAATCCCAGCTTCAGTCAACTAGGGGTTAACCCTTTAAGAGTTAATTTACGACTTAAAGTTCCATGGTGATATCAGGCTGAAGCTTGTTTTCCCTACTTCCTGGTCTTCATCTCCCTGACATTGTCATTCTCCCAGGGGACCACTTCCTTAATAAATCTCTTGCACACCAATATTCACCTTAGGGACTTCCGGGGAATACAACCAAGACAGTACTTGAGATAACATCTATAACATTATGAAGAGATACAATGGGGAAAAACAGGATAACCAAGTGCTGCCATCTTTTAATATGACATCCTTCTAGCTGTCTTTCTGTTACTAATTCAAATTTAATCCCTCATTTTTTGGTTCACCGTATCACCCAGGACTTTTTCCCCTTTATACTTTGCTCAGTATACCTGATACACTTGGTCTCATCTGATTTCCCACTTTTCCCCTAACACTTCTGTTGTCTATACTGAATCACCAAAGCACAATTCTTGGGATTCAGGAAACAGGGCTGGGAAGGTGGTGAGGGGCAGGTGCCAGCTGCAGTGTGATCAAATACTTACAGAGGCTTGAACAGCATGGGTTAACTACAACATCTGCAAAAAGAGTGGATGGATTCAAAAAAATAGAAGGCTGGCAGAAGGCAGTGGCAAAAAGTGCTAGAGGGGGTTTGCTGGAGGA
>PVKM010020861.1:0-23021 GCA_004027735.1 Carollia perspicillata
TGCCTGGAAGAAAAGGGGGGAGAGGACTCTCGCTGCTGGGCCCCGAGAAGGTGCCGCATGGCTTTGGATAAACTGGAGATCCTGGTGGTGACACAGCTGATGGTGCCCGGAGCCCGAATCACGGACTTTTACTGCTTTTCCTGAGATACGGTCCCCCGGACTAGGGCAAAGGGAGAAGGAGGGACTGCGTGTGTCTGTGGGTGTTCTAAAGGACTCCAGAGTTTTGATGAAGATGTTAAGTCATTACTCTCAGTCTGTATAGCTTTTTAAACAAATATGTCCTTTCCTTTTCACCAATCTCTGGTGTTGGGAGACGTCTTTCCTCTGGTGGCGGGCATAGTGACCCTAGTCAGTGGGGCAGGACCCCTAGAGCAAAAGCGGGGGTCCTTTCGGTAATAGTATATCAACAGTGTATCCTTCATCGCACCCCCCGGGTCTGTTCGGTAACAGAATCGATGTCCTGAGGTGAATTGCTGGCCCTGAAGGGAATCACTGTCCTGAGGGGGAAGCTGCCCTGTGGGAATTACTGTCCAGAGGGGAACGCTGGACGAGAGGGATGCTGCCCTGAGGGGAACGGTTGTCCTGAGGGGGACACTGCCCTGAGGCAAACTGCTGTCCTGAAAGGAAGGCTGCCCTGAAGGAAATGCTGTTGTGAGGGGAACACCATCTTGAGGGGACATGGCCTGAAGGAAACACTGCCCTGAGGGGGATGCTGCCCTGATGGGAATCCCCATCCAGAGGGGAATGGTTGTCCTGAGGGGCAGCTGCCCTGAGGGAAATGCTATCCTGAAGGAAATTCTGTTGTGAGGGGAAAACTCTCTTGAGGGGGACACTGGCCTGAAGTGAATGCTGCCCTGAGGGGGACGCTGTCCAGAGGGGAACGCTGCCCTGAGGGAGAGGCCCTGGAGAGAAGGTGGTCCTGAGGAGAACACTACCCTGAGGGGAATCACCGTCCAGTTGGGAACACTGCCCTTAGGGGGTGCTGTTTAGGTGGACTGCTGTCCTGAAGGGGATGCTGCCCCGAGGGGGACGCTGCCCTGACGGGGACTACTGTCCCGAGGGGAACCCTGTATAAGGGGGATGCTGTCCTGAGGGAAATGCTGCCCCGAGGAGAATGGCCATCCTGAGGGGGAT
Organism: Carollia perspicillata; assembly: GCA_004027735.1. Taxonomy (NCBI): domain Eukaryota; kingdom Metazoa; phylum Chordata; class Mammalia; order Chiroptera; family Phyllostomidae; genus Carollia; species Carollia perspicillata. The sequence continues at coordinate 1,135 of PVKM010020861.1, forward strand.
GTGGCCCTGAAGGGGACACTGCCCTGAGGGAAATGTTAGCCTGAAGGAAATGCTGGTGTGAGGGGAATACCGTCCTCACAGGGACACTGCCCTGAGGGGTACTGCTGTCCTGAGGGTGACGCTACTGTGAGGGCTACACTGGTGTTGGACAGTTGAGTCCTGGGTCCAGTCACCACACAAATCTCCCCACCTTTAACTGATGCATGTTCCTGAGCAAGACGTCTCCGATTCGCTGATTATCGCCACCGGCGAAGGCACTGGAAGGCCCTTCCCTGGAGTGGAGATGGACAAACACGATCAAAGCGAGAAAGCTAAGGAGACGCCTCACGGTGGAGACCTGTGCGCGACAGAAACCGTCATTCCACGTTGGCCACTCTCTACAAGACAGTCATCAGGCAAAACCAGAATCCTGTACTTCTAACTTGTTTCATTCTTCTGAAAATGACGAGTAAACGTGATTGCTATGTGTCTACTCCTCCCCACAAGTTTAGAAAATATACGGCAGTGAAATAACGGTTTCTGTGGACTCAATTTCTACCGGCAGGAAGTTCCTGAGAGCAGCGCCGGGGAAGGGGCAGGGGCCGCCACGGCGGCTGCAGGGGCGGGTGTTACCAGAGTGCCAGCCGCTGCTCCACCTCTCGCAGGAAGCCCCTGTGGAGCTCGTAGATGGGGTCTATGTTGGAGAAGAGCAGGGCCATCAGGTCTGCAGGCATGGCGTCCTCCTTGACCACTGCGCTGCGGAACCACTGTGGGAAGAGCTCGCTGTGACTGAGGGCTCTCCCCCGTGAGGGTCTGTGGCCATGAGCACGCCTAGCCCTGACCCGAGTCTCTGTGAGCAGCGCTCACGCTTGTCCTCTGGACTGGCCACCAAGTTCTCACAATATAAGAGAAAATTCTGGATGAAAAGTTTCAAACAGATACATTCCCAGTTTTAAGCAATCTTCTGACCTGACTTAGATGTTCTTTAAGGCAAATATGTTTCACAGAACAAATACCTGTAGATCTCATAATGGCAGAGAGCTCTTTCTAGGAGTGCTCTTCTGTCTCTGGTTTAGAGTGGAGAAGTGTTAGGAAGCTCAGGGTACTGGCCCCAGCTGGTGGGGCTCAGTGGATTGAGCGCCGGCCTGCGAACCAGAGGATCGAGGTTCGATTCCCAGTCAGGGCACAGGCCTGGGCTGCAGGCCCGGTGCTCAGGAGGGGGCTCATGAGAGTCAACCACACATTGAAGTTTCTCTGCCTCTTTCTCTCTCCCTCCCCTCTGCTCTAAAAATACACACATAAAATATTTTTAAAAAAGAAAATCAAAGTAATAAAGAACTTAGTTTTCATACCACAGTAATAACTTCTAAATCCTTCAAGTATGTTCGTTCTGTAGCAAGAATCTCCTTTGCTATGAAATAGGCCTCATCCGCTCCTGGGCACTGCAAGAAGCACAGACAGTGAGCACGTGTCTGTCGGCCACGTCACCACTGTTCCGACACTTGCTTTCTTCTGCTCGAGGTAACATTATCACACAGTTTCATCCATAATTCCTAAGAAGATTTCCTTCTGGGTAAAAACATAAGTTCAGTTGTAACTCTTTCACTTGCTTTTGTCATTTTTATTTGTTTGAAAAGAGAAATGCTGTTCAAATATCAACATATAGTGGAGTTTATTATTGGTTTTGTGATGAAATGCTTGTTCAGATATTGCTACCTGGAGTGTAGCTGGTTAACACACAGACACTTACTTGAGTGTGTATATATGCATATATGCGGCTGAAAACAATTAAGCCTAACTCACAAAAAGTCATTAAAATTGTCAAACAGCGTACAATCTAGTTGTGCCCTATGTTAGAGCACTAGGTGGTTGACACACTCAGAGGGCCAGAGATGGCCTGGCTCTGGAGCTCTTAAATCCCCATCAGGGCCTCTGCCGAATGTGCAGATGCCAACAGGTGAGCCAGCGAGGGTGGGACCCTCCAGAGCAGGAAGGGCCACACTGCACACCTGGGCCCCTGTGTGCCCAGCTCTCAGCGTTCTAGCTCGATGGTCCCTTCTCCGTCCTTCCCCAGCTGGAAGACAGTGGTCCTGCTCTGACCCTGCATGCCTGCAAGGCTGCTGCTCCGTCAGCCTGAGGACTTCTGAGGCCAACCGTCCTCATGTCTGCCAGGCAAAAACCTACGAAGCATGTGCGAGAGGCACCTGGGATGGGCCCGGGAACACAGGTCCCTGTCCTGGCGCTGATGCCAAGAGGCATGGCACAGGCTAATGGGAAAGTCACTCGGCACAGCAGAGAAGTGCTCTGGACACAAAGCAGAGCAGGAGGGGGTGGGGCAGCCACGGCCTCTAGAGCAGAGGGGTCCAAACTTTTCGTGTCTCTGGGCCACCCATTAAATACATTGTGACACGTAATCGCAAAAAAAATCTCATAATGTTTTAAGTAAATTTACAATTTTGCGTTGGGCTGCATCCACAGCCATCCTGGGCTGCATGTAGCCCGTGGGCTGTAGGTTGGACCCCCCTGCTCTGGACAGTAGACAGGCTGCCTGTGGAGAGGGTGGGGCTGGAGGCTGGGTAGTGGGAGACAGGTCAGAGATCAAGGGCAAGGGTGGGTACCAAGTGGGCGAACTGGTCACTGGCAGGAACACAGGGGTTTTGGGGTGGTGCAGGATGTGAGGGCCCCACTTCTTAGGAGGCCTCTTCCCACCCTGGCTGGACAACAGGGGATGGGAGTGGCAAGATGAGGGGTGGGGCCCTGGATACACTCTAAGGGTCAAGTTCTGGTGTGGGTGGAGGTTCGAGTTTCCTCCACGAAGGAGGCAAGGATGACTGCGATTTTGGGCCCAAGTCATTGGGAAAGAGCTGCTGAGCCCTGCAGGTGACAGGTCTGGGGAGGAAAGTCAGGGGTCCGGTTGGCACCTGGGGAGTTGATGTGCTTTATTGTAGATGCCAAGGAGAAGCTGGTACAGGGGTCTGCGGCCAAGAAGGGGAGGCTGGGCCTGAGGCTGACACCTGGGGGCCCACGTCATCTTCCCTGTGACCTCATGCCTAGACGAAGTTCAGGAGAGGTGGTGACAAAGGCACATTCTTCCTGCGAGCCTTGGAGCACACCATGGGACCTGCCACTGTTGGGCACGGACGTCTCTGCCCCCAGGGACAGTCTGCCAGGGACACTCTGCCCAGTGCCTTTCAGAGCCCATGTCCTGCTGTCCTCCCCCCGAAACGCTGTGTGTGGAAGTCTGCTAGCTACTTCCCACACTGGCTCTTCCCCAGTAACCGACTCGGTGGGGTCGAGAGAACCTCCTCTGAGGTCACAGTGCTCCGTCCTGGCGGCCCTTCCCGGGAGTCCCGAGCGAGGCCTGGCGTCCAGGGCTCTGGCCCTCTTCTCCACAGAGCAGCAGGGTCACCTTTCCATTTTTCCCCTTTTTTTGGCTTCATGCTATTAGAAAATGACTTTTTCAAATCTAAACCGAGTAAGATATCGCTCTCTCTCTCTTTTTTTTTTTTAATAAGATCTCTTTAAAGTGCTGTATCTCCACCTGAGCTTGACATGCCCAGTGAGCTCTGTGGTATGAGCAGTCCACCCACACCTCTGCTTCAGCCAGGCTGGGTGGTGGGAGGGGAAGCCCAGGAGAGGGCCATGCGTTCTGCTGATACCTGCCTCCTGTCTCTGAAGAGAGCAGCCGAGAGCCCGAGTGTGGTGCCCTGGCCACTGCCCTCAGCCCCACACCTGTGCCTGGAGAGAAGCACTGGCCACCTTCAGCTTTCACGGGGGGATTCTGGGAACAAGCCTCGAGCGTGCTCCTGAGGGATGATCGCAGCCCCTGTCTCTCCACACAGCCAAACAGCCCAATACACACACCCTGGGCACACCCAGTGGCTGAGGAACTCAGGCTGTCCGGGTGCTGCCAGGGGGTCATCAGAAAACCTGGGGGCTGGGGCCTCACTGGGGACGCTGATTCACAAAGCCAGCGCAGAGCATGGCCGGTCACTCTCGTGCATGCCCACGTTTGCTCCGGGTCGGCCTCTGGGGGGCCTGGGGGGAGAGGTGAGGAAAGCGCCACCCCAGGAGCCCACTATGCTCAACCCTGGCTTTTATATGTAGCCTGGGACGCATGGCATCACAGCCTCACACGGCTGCAAATCAGGAGGCAGCAGGGGTGAGAAGGGAGGGGAAGGGTCCCCCTCTGTGAGGTGCCTACACAGTGACTCCCGGGTCTGGATAACAAAGGCCACAGCCACCCACCATCAGCTCAGGTACCCTCCAGTGTCAGGTATCAGAGGTCGTCACCTACAGAACCACCTGAAGATCAACTACTGCATTAATACAGAAAGGAGCAAATTATAATTCAGTGTTTTAAACAATTTTCCTCCAAGCCCTTTTTGTTAGCACACAGAAGCAACATGACCAAGATGGAGGAGGCCTGAGGGCTGGAGCTGCCGGCTGTCCTTAAGGTCCTGACCACAAGGGGGAGTCCTCGGCTGGAAGCCACAAGGCACTCACACCTCGTAAAATGGCAGGCTTTCCATCCCGGGGCTCCTGTCCCTCGAGTGGGCCCAGGGGACCCAGCACAAGGACAGGGGCCTGCAGGGGGCTCCCTGTCCTGGGAAGGGCTGCACCCTGCCGCTAAGGAATCTCACGGTGGCCCTGATGCAGTGTGCTCTCTGGCCACTTCAGGAGGAAACACAGGGGGTGCTAAGGTGGCCATGAAGACAGCTGCCCATGGGACAGACACCTGTGAGGCAGGGGCCCACTATTCGGGCCCAGCCCAGCCCAGCTTCCTTCAGGTTTGTGGGCCAGGGGCCTCCACGCTGTGCAGGGGGATGGACAGATGGCTCCTGGCTTTTCCCTCTCCACCGCGCCCTGGGGCTCACACAGTCCACAGCCCATTTCTTTAAGCACTCTCTTCCCCAAACATCAAATTCCCCGGACCCTTTGTCCTTCCTCATGTGTCCCCCTCCCAAACCACCTGACCCTGACTGCCTCAACCATGACACAGCCCAGGCTGCAGGCCAGGGCCATGAGAGAAGTGGCCAGGAGGCCACCATGCCACCACCTCTGGCCATCACCTTCTTCTTGAGCCCTGCACTCTCTACCTGATCTCTCGGCACCTGCAGAAACCTGCAGGAAGGTCACCTCCACTTTCCACCTTAAATCCACCCCCTCGCACCCCGCCCTTGGCAACGACACTCAAGGAGACGCCTCCAGCACCCACTCGTCCATCAGCCCCTGTGCCTCCCCTGCCCCAGACAGGACAGGTCCCCAGCAAACCCTCCCTGCACACCAGACCTCCCCCAGTTATGGGGTGAGGGCTCCCCCAGGGCCTGCCCGCTCCCACCACATCCCTGGGATCTAGCCCGGCACTGGGAGCCCTTACAAAGGTTCTGGAAGTCTCTGGAAGTCGCAGGGTTCCAGGACGCGGGTTCTCTAGGGAAGCCAGCCCACTGTCTCCTTCCACTCAGCAGGCCCAGGTGCGGGGATGCGAGCACAGAGCCCCAGTGCCTCCCCGGCCCAGGCTTCCAGGCCGGAAGTTTGCAAACCCAGGCCCACCAGCATCAAACCCTCTGCTTGGGGTGGTGCCCACCTTGTGTTTCAGCTCCTCATCGTCCATCCTGGTTCCGCCAGCGTCGCTGAGGCCAGGGCTCAGGAGTGGGAAGGAGCCCTGCTCAGTGGGGCTCAGGCTCAGAGGGCTCTTCTGGGTGGAGGGAGGAGGCTGAGGACTGTCCGCGGAAAGGCCTGGAATTGAACGGGGCAGGGGACTGAGTGAGAAACGAGCAGGGGCCAGGATGCGGGCCAGACACCACATTTCTTAGCAGGTGTTAGCCGACACTAGTCTTGTGCTGCTGTCGCCGCTAGGCGCTTCGGAAATTGTAAATAAGGCGCTACCACACGCAGTTCCACACGACATACAGTGAACGTGAGACGGGTTGATGGCTGACCAATCCAGTCTCACAGACACCAGCCACAGGTGTCTGTGGTGTCCTAGGGATTTCTCTCTGCTCTTGAGAGGAGGGGACTGACGAAATCAGCCGTACAAGCCTGTGAGGCGGGAGAGTCAGCACCTTCCGCGTGCGACTCAGAGCCTGTCAAACTGGTGCTAACGTATCTGGAAGAGATGTCTGTTGTGAGGCCGAATTCATGAATCAGTCATTAAAAAAGCTGCGTCACATAACATTACAACCGACTATACTGCTTTCTATTTCTTGAATTTTTCATGAACAAAGACTTATTTTGGTTTTCTATAATTATACCATGAGTGACTAATACTTATTTTTTTCCTCTTTCATAAAACCATGTTTGCTTTTGACTAGTCAGAAGCTAAAATTTTGGTCTTGTTCTAAGGAGGCTAATGAAGTATATTCTATCACACATTTTGTAATAAATTCTCTTATCCATTTTTTTAGATTCTCAAATGTTTATTTCTAATATCTTTCCACGAAAAATCAGTAACTATTAAATGCTGAATTTTAAAGATAACTTTAAAGCAGAGTTTTAAGAGGAAATTTAACTGCTGTTTAAAAGCTCCTTAAAACAGAAATTCACCTTAGTTTCCAAATGGGTAGTGTTTTCACACCCAAACTACCATTATTTCTAACTGATTCGGTCAGCTTACAAATGTCGGAATAGAGATAACTTGATTTGAGCCCGGGATGCTGCTCACTCTCCCACAAAGGCTTCAAAGCAAGATCCTCCAGTATGACCACTGGAGATGTCAGATGCGGTCACTTACAGGGCCAGTTTATAAACCAAAGCTTGGTTTATTGGGCCTAAACCACGCGAGTGTGTATGCAGGCAGGGTGGTTCAGAGCAATTTTGTGAACACCCAGCGTGTCTGTTTCCTGCTCCTGAGATGGGCAGTGGCAACCGAACTAGGAGAGTTAGGTAGCCCCCTGAGGTGACGGAGGGCTGGAGGGGACCCTTTTTCACATTGACAAATCTGGAGCTTGGGTGCCATCGAGGTGTTTCCGAAGATGAACTACCAATGTAAGGACGGCAGTTCCCACAGAATTTCTCACAACCAACAGTTGAAAGCATGATGAAAACCACCCACTCACACTAGAAAACCTCGACAAGACAGGAAATTATTAACCACCAGTTTATTAGAATTTGCTTTTATTATACATTTAAAATATGCTAAGCAACCTTAAAATAACAGAAAATTCCTCCACCCCTCCTCCCGCCCGAGGCTGGGTAGACTCTGCTGGTTCTCAAGGGCCAAAACCCAGCACAGCCTCCCCTACTGGAAAGAAGACATGTGTCCAGAGATGAGCTATTTAGGGTTTGTCTCCAAAATCCTTTTCGTCCATAATAAGCCCAAAATTGCATAATGAGATACTTCCACACATTGAAAATTTAGAAAAAAAAGTCTAGAGGTGACTAATAACTCATCTATTTGTTCTTCACAACTGTACTGTTCCAGATGTGACAGCCCAGATGCCTTATACCCATTGGTTACGAAACAAGTACAAGGTCACTGCTGAGTGCTGAGTCTCCCAGCACCTCCCTCAGAGACAGGCAGTCCCACAGCAACTTACTGTGGACGGTTTGCCGTTGCTGCAAAACTTGACTTTATTTTTCGGTAGCTGGTGAAGGCTGAGATGGGGTGCCCACCGACAGAAGCATGCGTGGTGGGCTCCCTGCTCGGTCTGCCGGCGCGGGCTGGGAGGGCCGGCCGACTGCAGGGCACAGCGCCCAGCAACCAGCCCCGCGGCGAGGAATGCGTGAAAAAGGGAACCCCTTCAGGACAGACTGCTCGTTTGGAAGTGAGAAGTCATCATTCGATCGTTAGCACTGTGGATCCCTATTATTTCACAAAACGGTCAACTTACAATTTAGCAAACAGACTAAAAAGTACCAGAAACTGCCATTAAATATTTTTATTAAATCTGTCAGCTACAGCACGATGCCATACATCATACCTCCTTGACATTCTGTGAACACAAACCCTACAAGATAAGCCAACGAATCTGTGGGGAGAGATTTCTTCACACAAGTGGCTCACTGCCACCCAGGCTGTCTGAGTGTCCCCCCACGCCCCACCCCATCCTGTGTGGCCAGTCTTCCTTTTGTGAGGGAGTCACTAACACACACTGCACACCGACAAACAAGTGCGTCTCCCCAGAAGTGACGCTGGTGTGGCCCCAGCGCTGCCGTCACGCTGCCTCGGAAAACCCTGCCCACGTCCTCCATGCACATGGGAGCACACAGGTAAAGGGCAGAGGGCCTCAGAATTTAAAAAACGCTAAACATCATGTTTTAGGTACCACGGAATGGGTTTAGCGTTAACTGACATGGTGAAGAATTAATCGGAAATTTATCTGCAAAAACAGACCTCACGTCTGTGCAAGGTCCTCTACCAACAAGAGGCGGAAGTGGGCGCTGTTCTGAGGGTCCTGAGCCCCTGCTAGAGTCCACTTAGACACGGCGTGTGCTTCTAGCCCAGCCCGGCATCAAGGACGACGGGGTCCTTCAGTTGCAGGCAGGGAATTTTCGGAAATTCTTCAACTCTCGAAATCCAGTTACTGAAAATGTCGGACACAAACGGTAGTTGTTTTACGGAGCTCTGGGTTTCTGCTGGAGCATATCAGGCTGTCCACCTGTTCACAGGCAGGCTCTGTTCTCAGAGCTGCAAGTTACAGAAAACACGTAAAACTCTACTTCAAACGGTCAGCAGTGAGCACCTCTAGCAGCCGATTTTCTTTGTGGCATGCATCGTTTCCAAAAACTTCGTACAGTTCTTGGAACGTCACTTCGAAAAGCACAGCAGCATACTTTTGTGCCTACCTTCACTTTCTCCGTCCGTCTTGGTGACGTAAGACAGATACCACATTTCAAAGTTAAGTTTACTTTTACTTTGTACTTTTACATCCTCTTCTTCAAATCTCTGTAATAAGTAATCTTGACAAATCTTGCCTAATACTGGAGGAAGAATGAGCTCCAGTTTGGAGGGTGCAAGGTTGAACTTGAAGGTTAACTTGATAGCCCGAGGTTGGGGTCTGGAAGCGCCTTCAGCTTGAGCGGCGGCTCGGTAATCCGGTGAGGAAAGGGCCGACTTGTCCGAAGAATCCGGGGAAGTGTGAGATTGCCGCTGAGTCAGCCCAAAGCTGTCTCGGGCTCCGTTTTTGGACGCGGTGTCACGAGTCACTGTACACAGAGTCTGGCTCAAAGACGAAAGCAGGGGGCAGAGAAACGACTCCTGGGGGGCCCTCCCTCCAGTTCACCGCAGACTGCATCTCCCCACAAACGCCAGCTCCCCGTTCTTCTGCGAAAGGCAGGCTACACCTGACATGGGGTGTGGCCGCTCTGTGGGCTGTGCCCATGAGCTCAGAGCGGAGCTAGGCACTCGGGCCCACGTGGCAGGCCTGGATGTGGCTGTGGTGACCCCAAGTTCAGAGGGCAGTGCCTCCAAGAAGGATTTTTTGGTTTTTCTTTTGCTTTGTTCTAAATAATCAAGACTCCTGAGAAGAAAAACAGGCGCCCTAACCTACAACAGAGACACTTGGGGCCATCTGTCTGGTTTCGTGCCTGCCAGGCACGGGGTCTCCTCTGTGTGTGCGCACACACAGGGGGCCCAGGGGACCCCCATGTCTTTGTTCTGATAAATGACACCTTCTGTCTCAAACTTTGAGAAGCTGTGACTTACTCATCCTCTGAACTATTGGACGGATGGTGGCAAGGTCCCCCAAGCAAACTGACAATTCAGATAGACTAAGTGTCACCAGAAGTGATGAGCCTCCAACACTGAGGCGGGACAGTGGCAGCCGGCTCACAGGGCAGCCTGCACAGTGAGCCGGGAAGCCTCTGAGCAGCTTCCAGACACCTGTGCCCACCACGCACAGCCTCTTCAAGGGTCCGCTCGCTGCGTCCCCTCTTCAGCCCTGAGCTGGGGCACTGGACAGGGGTGGCCTGGGTCAGGGAGCAGGGCGGACCTGACGTGGGAGGGAGCCGCCCCCCGTGCCTCGCCACCACCTTCTCTGAGTGGGGAGCGACTGCCCACCCGGAGACCTGGGGAGTCTGTGCCAGTGGGCACTTTCCTGGAAGGGCGATGCCAGGCCCTGGTGCAGGGCCTCCCACTCCCAGCCACACTGGGACCCTGAAAGTGCCAAGTGTATGACCTGCTCCAAGCAGCCCAGAGGCACCCGCTCTCCCGAGACTCCCTGAGGCCTCTGCCCGGGAGGTGGGGGGTGGAGTATCACCAACCCCATGACTCTCCTGGGGCCTGAGAGCAGGGACGGCCCCAGGGAGCCAGGAGGAAGCCAAGTGGGAGACCAGTGCTGAGCTCAGGGAGAGACTCTGAGCAGCGGCAGCACTCGGGGCCGGGAATTCCACAGGGTGGGTGTAGCCGACCGGAGGAAGAGGCCCTGCTGTTCTCCTGTTCGGATTTGAGAGACCGAGAGCGTGTGGTCCGTGCACGGGACAAGCCCAGGCTCACCCACAAGGCTGCAAACAGCGCTGCCTTTGGCCAGAGCCTCAGGCTCAGTGCGGGAAGGGCACCCACACGTGCGCCCAGACCCACGGGCGGCCCGCAGAGAGCACCGGACGGGAAGGAGGGCCGGCGCCGAGAAAGGCACGCTGCCCCCCTCAGGGCGGTCCCTGCCCGCATCTGAACGGAAAACCGCACGGTCACGGGGCCTGTCTGTTGTGCAGAGGCCTGCGAGGGGAGAGACACCAGGGAAGGTGTTGAACCCGTAGCTGTTCCAGGGACTCGTTTAACATTGTGCAATGACCTTGAATTACGTAAATCAAAACTGTGAGCAAGTACAGGGAAAGAAAGAAAGCTGAAAGCCCGTTTAAAAAGTCATAGTAAATATTTCCTTATTTTATTGAATAAACAATTAAAAAATTTTTGAGTTAGTACATACCTGCAGATTTATAAATGGCAATTTCAATAGAAAACAAGCTTCGTAAGTACCACAAACCAGGCAAAATAACGTCTCATTAAAGAAAGAACAAGTTCGCAGGGTAACGAAATGCCAGTTCCTTCTCTCTCCGTTTTCTAAGGGAATGCGGATGCACAGACAGCACCTCGGGGCGTGCCAGGCCCCTCGTGATGCCAAGGGCTGACAATGGCCACCACAGCAAGCAGTGACACGCTCTGTACCTTCAGGACAAGGGCCAAGCCAAACCCCGGCAAAGTAAGACTCCATGACCTTGGAAACATATACTAAAATCCTTAATTTTAAGTGCCCGGGAAAGCATTAACATTCTCGTCTACAAAGTAATTGTTCTGGTAACAGATTTCTTTGGGTTCCGTGCCGTGAGGGTGGGGGAGTTGGCATCCAATGTCACCTGCACAGCACAGGCAGGGGCACAGCTCACATGCCGACACGCGCGCCCCTCGGCCCCCACCGCAGCCCCTCACGCCGCCCAGGCCCCGCCGGGCAGCAGGAGCAGAGAGCCTGCCCGGAGAGCAGAGCCCACGCAACTCAAAGGGCCTCTGTAAGGGGACGTAACCCACAGGTTTAAATGGCCTCAGAAGCCTTCCTGGGGTGTCTTCACTGCCCGTCTCCCTGTCGTTACTATTTTTAACATGTGCCCTCAGTGCAAACGGGGGCCCTGACCTGACTCCGCGCTTCGAGGGCTCGGGCGCTCCCCCCAGCGCGGAGCCGTGCTCAGACGGGCACATCCGTGCGCGGGCTGATGAGCAGTGGCACCTGGACCTAAAAGCTCAAATACAAAGACGGACTTGGTAGCTAACACACACAAACACTGCACCCGAAGCAGGTGCGTGATTAGAGGCGGGCACAGCGGGGACAACAGGCACAGCCTCTGGGTGGTGGCAGGGAGGGGACGGTGCTGAGGTGGGACGGCTACCGTCGGGTGTAAGGCCCTGGCTGAGCTGAGGGACAACAGACCGAAAGCGAAACTGTCAGCACCTTGCGGGCACTTCTCAACCACACACTCCCAGCAACTGGGACGTGAATCCACAGGTCTCCTCCAGGTCTGGACAACTGCTGTCCTGAGGGGCCCAGGACCACCGCCTGCACAACACAGGGGCTTCTCCCGATCAACCGCCATCGGGGGCCAGGGTCCCCCAGGGCCCCCCAGTCCGGGCTGCTGTGGGTAGCCGAGTATTTACTGAGAGCCGCCTCTCACCAGGATCGAGCAGAACAAGGCCGCCGCGGGAGCGGCCCACCACGAGCAGAAAGTCACGACGTGCGTGGCAGAAAGTGTAGTCTTTCGGGCTTCCCTGCCTCCCCAAAAGGAGTCCCCCTTGGGTGGGGGTCACACGTTGCCCCCTCAGGAGTGACAGGAAGAGCCGGGAGCAGTGACCAGGGAAGCCACAGCGATTCTGAAATAATTTCACTATAAAGGAAAGGCCGTAAACTCAAAAATGTTACGAACTTGTTGGAAAGTAAAACGTAGAAACTCATCCAGGTCTTACCAAAAAGCTAAACCTGGGCCTGAACACGGTGCCTTCATCAGCACGGTCCCGTGTTCCCCGAGCCACTGGCACAAAGGGGGTCTCCTAGGGACAGGGGACCCAGGAGATGCCAGCCCCGTGCGGCAGGCAGACGCTGTCGGGACCTTGACCTGAGCAAGTCGGACGCTAACGAGCACTTCGGACGGGGGTGGACGTGTGCCCGTCCTCCCGGGTTTGGGTGATGGTGAGCGGTCATGTCTCAGACATGCGGGAATTCGGGGGAAGCCGCTGGCGAGCCGGGGCGGGCCCGTGTGAGGCTCTGCAGCGTGGAGGCCGGAGAGGGGTGGGCGCGGTCCAGCCGCAGGGACGCGGAGCGCTCGGGGACGGCTCGGTCCTCGCGTTCCCACCCTCGCCTCTGTGAGCCCCGGCCTCCTGCTCCCACAGGCTGTGGGTCCCTGAAGGAAACACGGACAACTCGCCAGGCAACAGCGTCCTTGGGCTGCAGCAGATGGGGGACCGGTGAGGCCCCGGAAAAGCATTCTAGACGAAACATGTGAACTGTCTTCACCACGCGAACCCCGGTTTGCTTTCTGAGAGGCACAAAGGGAAAAACACAAGGCCCCGAACGTGCTTCTCTGACGAGTGGCTGCTGACGTCACCTTTCCCATCAGAGTTGGCCACGCAGGCCAGCCAGGCACCTCGGGTCGACGACCCAGCGCCTGCGGCACACAGGAGGGTGGAGGCTGAGGGGCTGGCGGCGGCCGCTCACCCCAGATGCCAGCCCAGTGCCCAGGGCACGGGCGAGAAGGCAAGGTCGGTTAAGGCAGCTACAAAAGTGGGAAATGGCTCAGAGCCTTTAGCCCTGACCCTGGGGGTCCTGGGTCAGCACTGATGAGAAGGACAGACCGTCACGAGAGGCCCAGGGACACTCTGAGTCCCCGAGCACCCAGGGTCACACAGCAAGCCCACCCAGACGCAGTCACAGCCTCATAAGGAGCAGAGGCCGGAGGCTTCGAGTCAGCAGAGGACTCGGAAGAAAACGAACCCTTGAATGTGGTACTGTGGTCCTAGGTAAGAGCAGGAAGGATGGACAACAGAAACCCAAACGAACCGAATCCCAGCACGCTGAGCAGCGCGTGCCCGGGGCTGCAGCGCAGGCGCACCGGGGCCAGGCCCGCAGCAGCGGTCTCCCCGCCGTCCGCAGACGGACGTGAGGGCGCCGTGGGCCGTGAGCACCACCCTCCCACAGCAGCATGGGCGGGGGCGCCGCGGGCCTGCACGGCCACCTCAGCCCGGCTGCTCCCACTGCCTGGGGATGGCCTGTGTCCGTGACGGGCCACAGACACGGCTGGCAACGAGATGCCACACGGCCCTGCCCTACCAGGGACAACTCTCCTGAGGAGAGGGCGAGCCCCCCGGACATTCAGGGTTCCCTGGGATGCCTGTTCATTTTAGCCAACAACCCACTCCATCAGTCCAAATGAAACGGTTCTGAAGCCAACCAGTGTGTCTGGCTTGGTTCTTCTTCTTCTGCAAATACGTATGACCCCCTACGTTAGCTCGACAGAAGGAAGCAGTCCCGTGGCGTTTTAACCAATCCTCTCCAGGCCCAGTGTCTAAGCGCAGCGCTCTCTCTAGGTCTGAAGCCACGAATGGGATGGTGTCTTCGGCACTGAGACACCCGGGCAGTCCCAGGGAGCCTGCCGCGGGGACGTGGCCTCCTCAGGACTCCGTGCAGTGGCTGGACGAGCCAGGCAAAGCCTCCGTCCTGACGAGGCCTGGCAGCCTCGTCTTAACAGGCAGCCCGGGAGCAGAAGACACACGTTGCACTGCAGGTCCACAGGCGTCAGAGCTCTGGGACGTTCAGAGCGTGTGGTGCCAGCTCTCAGCTGAATCAAAGCTCAACCAGAAAAACAAAGCTGCAAGACAGATTCTCCAGCTCCAGGGGGACTAGTGGCCAACAGCATCTATTTTAAACTTGGTGCTCAGTTTTAAACATCGTTCCGGGTGGACGTTTGAATTCTGTGACATTCGAATCATTCGAATCAGAAAGATCGATCAGAGATTTAGGAGGCCATGGACAGGAAGCCTGGGGCCCGAGCTCACTGACGGCATGAGGGGTGCGGGGTCAGCGCGTACAGGCCGGGAGTGGTCAACACGGGCTCTTATCCACCCGCTCGCCTAGACTCACATTCTGTACACTGTTCTGCAAATCGAAAAGGATTCTCTCCCCACCGCCCTGTGCGAAAGGGCTGCTGAAAAACAGGCTGACGTCCAGCGGTGCCTCGGGCTCGGAGCCCCAGGAGTCGGCCTCGCTGCTGCTGGAGGCGTCGGCCGCGCTGGGCGGGCAGCCGAGCTGCTCCAGCTGGTCGAGGATGTCGGAGAACTGGAAGGCCGAGCTGGCCTCGGAGCGCACCGAGCAGGCTGGGAAGTTGGCCATGGAGCTGGCCTCGGACGGGTGGGCGGACAGGCCGAGCAGCGGGAGGTGGCCGAGGGAGCTGCTCAGGGACCGGTTGTTCCGGAGGGAGCTGCTCTCGGACGGGCTCAGCAGGCTCTGCATCAGGCTGGCCTGGGCCTTCACCTCCAGCAGCTCCGACGTGGCTGAGGGGTGCACGCCGCCAAAGCCACTCTCACCCCCAAACTCGAAGCCATGCTCTATGCTCACGGGCGCCGCCTCAGCGGAGCACCTGTCTGGGCTCAACTGGGCAGAGCCCGGGCGGCCACACAGCGGCGCCTGGAGGCCCGAGCTGCCGTACGGGCACGAGAACGCCTCGGAGCCCCCGGCGAAGAAAGAGATGTCTGCGGGGTCGTCGTCTATGAACTCCTCGGACACCTGCAGCTGGGCGTTTGTCAATGTGAAAACGGGCCCCCCCCCGCCGCCCCGCTGGTCAGGCAGGGACCCCCCTGTGGGGGAAAAGGAGCCCACGGCCAGATGTCCCTGACTGTGGCCATTTTTACCAGCAGCTCTGTGCTCCCTGCTGGCCCCCGCTGCACCCCGGTCTGTGCCACCACAACTTTGCCCCCGGGGACCGCTGGGGCTGCGACTCCTCGCAGCAGGACAAAACCCGACACCTTGGCAAGGCTGGAGCGCAGGGGGCCCAGGGGCCGGGGCCTGTCTCGCACGGGGGCCTTCCACGGCTCCGAGACTCTTCTCTGCAGCCAGCCGCTTGGTGTGGGGAGCCGGGGGCTCTGTCAGGGCGTCGTCTGCAACACCGAGGTGGCCGGGCGGGGCCGCAGGGGAGGCCGGGGCCGAGAAGCAGGAGGCAGGTGTTGATGACAGGGACACGGCAGTCCTGAGGCCCTCCGTGAATGAGATGCTCTGGGGGTCAAAGTTAAGAGAAAAACAAGGACATCGTCTCACAAACCACCGCAGGAGAGCAGCGGAGCTCCCTGGGCCCAGATCAGCAGGCCCCCCCCACTCCCACACCACCCCCCCGGCCAAGTGCTCGGTCCGACTCTCCTCCTCGTCACACAGACAGGGTTCCGGAAAGGACCAGGGCCCTTCTGCTCCTTTCTCCTCGGAAGCGCGTGCCTGAGGCACGCAGACGCCCCTCCCAGGACACTGGCCGCCTGTAGCCTGCGTGCCCTGGGCACCTGCGTCACCCTGAGGCTGCACCGAAGGCTCCTGGGTGTCTGCCGCTTTCCCGGGGGCGTGTGAGGTCAGCTAGAGAGCAGCTGAGCCAGCCGCTCCGCTAACAAGGCCCCACAGCAGAGCGCAGGCAGGAGAGGCAGTGCTGGCGGCCCCGCGGGGGGAGGTGCGTGGATGGGACACAGGCAACGGAGTGGCCTGAGGCCAGAGGCGACTGGGGGGAGGTGGAGCGGCCCCAGGGTGAGGGGCGGGGGCCAGAGACGCCCTGCACCCTGGACACAGAGTGAGCCTCCCTGTGCCCGCAGAGCAGCCCCGCCACCTGCGCACACACAGCAGGGGCGGCAGACGCCTCGCGGTGACGGGGCAGGACGCTGGAGAGGCGGACGCGGTGGTGGAAGGAAGAACGACCAAGCTTCCAGGGCAAAGCAGGCGCTCGCAGCCCCGAGACCCACCTGCTCCCACGTCCGCAACGCCCCTTCCTCTTGCTCGGCCACACTGAACACGCTCTTGTGGCTTCGAGACAACAGTATCAGAGAACCGAAAGCTTAAATGTAGTTCTCAGACTACTTGCACCACTCATAAATTTGAACTTTAAGAAGACAAAAATAAATGATTTTAATTACACGGACCTAACAAGGAATTCCTAAGTATGAAACACACCTAGGAGAGTTAAAGGATGTTTCTCTTCGGAAAACTGAGGAGTCTGGGACATGGGAGCGTCCACGCATGAGGGACAAGTGCAGCTTCTGGAGGTGCCGCAGCAGGGTCACGGCACACCGCCACGGAGGGCCGACACCGGGCGAGAACGAGGAGCTCCAAGCGTGAGACTTCGCGGCTGCGTGAGCAAGCAGTCGTGATCTTCCACGAGAAGAGCGAGGTTCTCCCCAAACACACGCTCGCCAAGCAAGGTCAGCACAAGGCAGGAGGAGACCCCGGGGAAGGGGACGCCCACGGCCCTGTGCAGGGCCCAGGACACTGCCGGCACGTTTTGGGCCGCTGTGGCCAAATGTTTTCTATGCACTGTGTGGGCCTATGTACAGTTTTGTTTTAACACAGTTGTAATCACGCCAAACACAGAGATATCAGTTTGTTTCCTCAGTTTCAGCCTCAAGTAGCAAAAGTATCCCTTTCAGGGAATCCCGTTAATTAGCAAGTCATCTCCCTAAGCTGGCCCTGGACAGACGGAGCTTCTGTAAAAGAAACAACATTCACCCAGCTGTCTTCCTGCCGACGAGCAGCAGCGCGTGCCCCGAGAGAAGGTGAAGGTCGCGGAGAGGGAGGGGACAGGAGCGGCCCTCGCCGGCCCTGGGGGCTGACGGACGGCCCTGGGAGGCCGGCCGCTCCGGCCCGTTGTCTCCTGCACCCGGGTGTCTTTTTCAGGGCTCGGTGCCATCTACAGACACGCTGAGCTGTGCTCACGCCGCCGTGAGCCCGTGACAGCCGTCTCGTGCCCAGAGCCTTCTCCTCGCTCGGGACTCCTCCGTGGGAACGGAGCCTGAGGCCTGGACCGGCTGCGTAAGCGACACAGCTAATTTTAAGACTCCCGATCGAGGTCTCCAGATCGTTTCCTGGAGGAGTGCAGGTGCCCGACACGGCGTCTGCGTGACCGGGACGGACTCACCTGCTTCGGCAGCTCCGCGGTCAGCGCGTGGCTGGGCGTCCGCGTCCGGCTGTGTCCTCTGCAGAGAGAAGAGGAGCGTGAACCCGACGCGGTGGCCCGAGGACGAGTGCACACGGAAATGAGGCCGGGACTCGGACAGAGGCGTCTAACTAGGAACAGGCAGGGGGACAAAAGGACAGAAAACAAAAAATACACGTCCCAGAAGAGGGAAAAGTGTCCTCTCACGCTGAAGGAAAAATTCCACATGCCAGGCAGGCGAAGGTTCAGATCCAAAGCTCAATACCACACGGGGTGAAAACGTACACGCTAAGCTACACACACTGCAAACTCAATCACTGCCCTGGCCGGTGCGGCTCAGTGGACTGAGCACTGGACTGTGAAGCAAAGGGTCGCTGGTTCAATTCCCAGTCAGGGCACGCGCCTGGGTTTTGGGCCAGGTCCCCAGTAGGGGGCGCACAAGAGGCAACCACACATTTATATTTCTCTCCCTCTCTTTCTCCCTCCCTTCCCCTCTGTCTAAAAATAAAGAAATAAAATCTTTAAAAAAAGAAACTAAAGTACTGTACCCTTGTACAATAATTCTACAAAGATATTATAAATTCACTACGAAAAGATAAAAAATGGAACTCAAGTGTCAAAACACACATGCATGAATTTGAAATGACTTTTACTCAGACAAAGGCTGGAACAGCTAAACTATTAAGGCTCAGAGCACACGTGTGACCCCGGAAGACCCCAGGGCGCACCTCTCGTAGGGCACCCTCCTCGCCGCGCCGTCTCGGACGGAGTCCACGAGCTGTCTCTGGGTTCTCCCACTGCGGAGGGAAGCTCAGGGTTAGAGGAAGGAATCGACGGCCATCCGCGGCCTCAGTCTCTCATGCAGGCGAAGGGCGGACGGACTGGACCGTCTTCCCTCACAGACCTTGTGGACACTCTGAGGTGGGGCTCCGTAGCAAGGACCCCTGACTCTCTCAACCAAGTTTTCATTAAGTCAGTGTTTCCACTACGCTATCTGCCATGCTTTCTCAGTGTGACAACGGCTGCCTTCTGCACGCAAGTCTCTGAGACGTCTCGTGACGGCTTTCCTGACCAGGGGCGTCGCTTCTCCCAGCTCGACCACGCGGCCAGAGCCCAGGGCGCAGGGAGGGGCGGAGCGGGTGCGGCGGGGCCTGGAGGGGAGGGCAGGGGAGGGCAGGGGAGCGCGGCCCCACCTGTATCTGAAGGAGGAGCCCCTGCTGAAGAAGACGGCTTTTGCTCTGGGCTTGGGCTGATCGAGGAGCCTGAAAAAGGTGTGATACTCCACACAAATCTTCCAGAAGTTCTTGCACTCATCTCTGCTACCCAACAGGAACTCCAGCGTGTCCTGGTAAGGTCCCTAGAGACAAACACGAGGTTCAAGTGACTAATTCAAGCATCACCCCTAGGAAGCAGGTCAGACGACAAGCTATTCCCAAGTTAAAAATCGGGAAGCTTTTCCCCCTGAAAACTGTAGGTCACGACTCCCGGCTCCATTTCCATTCAGGAGGAGAGAGGCGCAGCACACGCACGCGCACGCACACTGCGAGTCTCTGAGCACGCACCGCCGCCCACAGCAACACCGGTGCCAACGCTGTGCAGCGCGTCCTCCCACGCCCCCACAGAGACCAGGGTGCCGTCCACCTGGGGGGCTGTTTGGGGGATGCCCCAGACGCCCAGGCCCGGGGTCTTGCAGGCTTGCGAACACCATGGGGAATGGAGATGCTGCCCGGGGCTCAGAGACACTGCAGAGGCACGCGGTGGGGACGACATCGCCACGTTGCTTGCCAGACAGACCCCACTGCTTTGGCTCGCAGAGTCAGTCCAAGGGTCCGAGTGTCCAGGCACAACACCACGCTTTCCCAGTGAACAGCATAACGCTGTGATATTTTTTGCTGTGGTGTCTTGAGCCAAATACTCTTCTTTCCCTATCTTTTCAGAGTAATTGCCGGAAACTTTTTTTTTTTGTTACTTACAGAGAAAACAAGCAGCCTTTTGCTTGCCTTTTATCTGCTTTTGGCGTTTCGCACGCTCCCTTTCAATTGCAGAAGAGAGACTCTGATCACGAACAAGCAGGTGCACTCCACGACGGGCGCGCCCTGGTCCTGACGGAGCCCTGCTTGGGGGGGTCTGTGAAGGCTCTGGGGCCCTTCCCCCCAGGCCAGTCCAGGCTCCGGACCTGCCTCCAGGGCTGTGAGGCAGCCCCGCCCCACAGGCGGCTCAGCGAAGGTGCCCTCCCTCCCCCAGCTCCCTCTGCGCACTGCAGACGTGACAACTTGAACGTAACCGAACAGTGTGAAGTATCGAATTTTTGCCGACTACCAGACTGGACAGACATCCACTTTGTCCATGTTCACTCACTTCGGCAAACCCATGTGCAATTATTACTTTACTGCCTGACAATCTCAAAAGAAAGGAGCGTTTACTTTCTGAAAACAAGGCCCCTTCGATTAGCGCCATCGAAGGGCCACCTTCTGAGTCACAGGAGCCTCGGATGCAGGGAACGTCCCTCTGCTCGCTCCAGGGGGTGCCCACGTGCGCTGGCCGCGGCCCACACTTGGTGCGCCAGCTCCTCGGCCTGGAGCACGAGGCTGGACCGACCAGAGGTCTGGCAGCCCCGGGGCTTGTCCGACTGGCACGTTCCTGGCCCACCCCAGCCCTGCCGGACCCCCACCCGAACCCTGCCCTTAAATCCTCTGTGCATCGCGGTGAAATGATGCACAGAATAACAACGAAACTCACTGTCCTAGCAGAATATATTCTCTTGTGATTTAACAGCTGCTCGAAATCACTTACGTGGACCTCTGGGTGGAGTTTGATGAGGAATCTCTTCCTCTTAAAGCTGAGCTTCCGGACCCTGGACCAGTTGAAGGTGTTGATCTTGGTGGTGCACTGGAACCCAAGAGACAGACACTCAGAGACACGCGCCTTCTCCGGAGAGGGCGTGTTCAAGTGCGCCCTCGCCGGACAGCACAGCCACGCACGGGGCGTTTCACACCGACACGTGGAATGACTCCCAACTGAGATGCCACGGCTACACCCGGACTTATCTGTTTTGGGAAGATAACTCGATGCCTTTGATAAGGCTTTATTGTACGTTACTTTTCACTATTAACATTTCTCAAGCTCACCCATGCAAAAAAAGCGCGAGGGTCACAAGGGGCAGTGGTGGAGGCCGGGCAGGGCCGCCTCCTCAGAGCTGAGCTTCTCCAGAGGCGGGGAAGCCAGCGGGGCCCTGGGTGTGGGCCTGGAATGCGTGCGCTCCGGCCACGCAGCTCACTGCGCACTTGGGCCTGGGCTCCTCGGCGCTGCTCTCCGCCCAGCAGACCAGGGCTCTGCGGTCTTCCTGGGCAGAGCAGGCAAGGTACAAAAGGAACCTGGAATATTCTGTCGTGCGAGAAGGTGAACAAGGGGTCGAAAATGATGGGGACATGTGACAAGGACACAGGAGCCAGCTTGCAGGGACTCCAGCGGAAGAATGTGGCACGATTTAAAGATCAAAATAAATAATGGTAAGAACAGATTACAAAGTGTCAGATTATAACCCAGATCGTCATAGCTTGAACTTAATGTGACTATAACATAAATCTGTACGTCCCCAGTACAAACAAGAAACTAAAAGAAGAGTAGGGTTTACGAAGTCATCCTTAGGTGACCTTCCCCGTGACTCGTCCCACTGGGAGGTGGGGAAGGGGCCTCCGGGTCTCTCTCCGCAGCCCACTCACCAAAGACCACGGCAGACCCATCTGGCCACTGATCAATGCTGACACCACTAGCAATGGGACAGGCGGACACCCTGGGGCTGGAGGGTCCCGCGGGCCACAGCGCAGAGTGCACCAGGCACGTCACCACGCCTGCGACCTGCGTGCCCGGGAAGCTGCGCCTCGGGCCAGTCCCAGGCAGTCCCGCGTGACGGCCACTCTGTCCTATGAACGACCGAACACCAAGGCCGTGAGCCTCAGGGAAGGAGGAGGAAGTGCCCGACTGAAGGGTCCGGAAGACGGAATGACCGTGCGCAGTGCTGGGTCCTGGACGGGACCTTGTTCGAGGCGCGGACTGGGGCCGCGGGCTCTGGGGTGGAGGAACTCTGCGTCGGTAACTCTTCTGTAAGCTTGAAACGGTTTCGACACAGAACACCTAAACGTGCAAAGTCCTTTCCTGGCATTTCCTGCTCTTGACCGTCGTGGCCATCCACGCTCCCCTGCACATGTGAGACGGGGGACGGCAAGACAGGGAGCGTCTTCCTTCCAGAGAGACCGGGAAGGCCCTCGGCCAGGGCAGGAGGCCGGGCACGCAAGGCCCCCCCCGCCTGCCCC
>PVKM010020862.1:0-22916 GCA_004027735.1 Carollia perspicillata
CCCGCCCTTTCCAGCACAGGCTGCACTGTCCTCTGTCATTGTTTCAGGCTTAAGTCAGGCAGGGGAAGTAAGGCAGCCAAGAGATTTGGAGACTTCTCACAGACAGAATGAGGACTCAGGCTGTGTCAAAGCTGAGGGGTGAGGGTCCATCACCCCCTTTTGCTGTAGCTCCCCAAGTCCTTCCCTGGGCCCTCTATGTGATCGTGCTTGTCTTAGGTTGTTCCCCCTTTGGGGAATCTTACGTGTCATTGGCTAACTGATCAAAGCATTGGGGGCCTGTTATGCATGAAGTAAAAGGAGCAGAAGCGGCACCCCTGCCAGGGTGATACGCTTTTTCTCCTTAGTGGCTTATGGTCCAGAGGTCCACTCACTCAGCCTTAGGCATGGGCGGGTTACAGCTTCTGAAACCAGGCAGGGCAGTTCCCAACAGTAGCTGTTCTTTTTATTTCCAGAAACTGCATAATAAGAGCAATTTTTAAAAAACAGTCTCATTCTGAACAGAAAAGATCTATCTACCTGGTAAAAAAAGTAGCAGGTAGCCACTCTGGCTCCACCACCCTGGGGCAGGGCAGTGGGCCTGGTGTCAGCGATGGGTGTAGTGGGAATGGGAGAAGGAACCTGACTCTGCTCCTGCAGAGGGAGGAGGCTTCCCAGAGCGAATAGAAGCTTCTTCTAGTCACACCTGTGCTGATCCAGTTGGTGATGAGGTTGTCAGATATCTTTTGAATGTAATAGCTGAGAGTAAGTGCCTTTTGAGATGGGCCTCAGGGAAGACAGTTTGGAAGCAAGGATGGATTTGGTTACTGTGTGAGAAGAGGGTGGGTAGCCAGAGAAGCATTAAGATGTCAGCGTCTTGGGGAAGCGGTTACTGATAATCACAGGGGGCTCTTTTATAGCCCCCCCCCATCTCCACCCCTTGTGGATCTCTTCATTTTTTTGGAGTTTTATTGAAAGAAACACAATTACTTCCCTGGGCTCTACGTGTGACCTTCATTTGTAGCAGTTACATGTCTAGGACCCTGCTCAGTATAATTTGGACACAAAGGAAAAGAGGTTCACATGGACAGCAGGAGGAGATTCTAAGGTACACCACAGAACTGTTTTCTCAGTTTCAAGACCTTTCTTCTCCCTCTTCATGACTTGGTGGGCCACCTACATGGAGGGTAAGCAGCTCTGGGATTGCACAATCTACTGGAGAGTCAGGAGCCTCCCAAGTGGCTGATATGAATCAGGAGAGCGTCCTCTGGTTGAGGTTCCTTCCCTCTTGCTTGAGGCATTTCAATGATTTCCCAGTTTGTTTTACTGCTTCCATTTGCCTCTCCCCACTCAGAATTCATTCTGATTAGAGCCACCAAATGAATCACACTCAGACGTGATCCAGGGTGAGCCTGAATCAGATCACCCTTGTGTCCTAAACTCTGTGGCAATTCTTGGGGGCTCTCCAGATAATGTTCATGCCATTAGTCTGCCACTATTTGTCTGCCATTCTTTGTCTGCCATTCTTTGTCTGCCCTGCTCTGGGGTACAGAAGGCTGTCTTCTGCAGACGACCTCCCTTAGGCTCCTTTGCTCTCTGGCTTTTCAATGGGTTTGGCCATCAGCAGGCATTGGCAGCCTATTGGAGGGCAAGAGCGGAGGGAGAAGGGGTGCCTGAATATTTATTCCTCCCCTTCCTCTTCCTGTAGATCCTTGATCAAGGCAGTGACTAAGCCCATTCCTCTATCTAAACAGCAACTCTTATCAAGCCACCCTATCACAGGATTCTTAAATTCCACTTCCTCCCGTTTGCCCTGTGGAACCATGCATGGAAATGGCTGTCTGCTCTTGCTGGGCCCTGCAGGTTTTATCTTCCCATGATGAGTACTTGACCTTGCCCATGCTTCTTTTTAAAAAAAAAACCATCACTGAGGATTTGTTTATTGCTTTTTAGAGAGAAAGGAAGGAAGTGGGAGGGAGAGAATGTGAGAGAGAAGCATTGATAGGTTGCCTTCTGTATGTACCCTGACTGGGGATCAAACCTGCAACTTAGGTATGTGCCCTAAGCAGGGACTGAACCTACAACCTTTTGGTGTATGGGATGATGCTGTAACCAGCTGAGCTTCTGGGAAGAGCCTGGCCTACTCCTCTTAAATAGTGCATTTTAAAAATGATTTTCTTTACTTTTGGGGGTGTGCCATCTCTTTCTTGCTGGCATCCTGACGATCTTCATCCTGTCCTCTCTTGCCCAGGCAAGCTGAACTACTTGTTAGTTCCTGAACATACAACTTTCCCTTCTCCGCACCTTTGTGATTGCTCTCTCTCTTCACCCAGCCACGAGGACTCTCAGGTCTGGAGGGTCTGGTCTCCCGTGGTCATCAGCTAGTTCAGTATCTTCAGTCCTCTCTGTACATCTCTGCCAAACGATTGTCTAGTCTTTGTTTAAATATTTCTGGTGGCAGGAATTCATTGCCTTTTAAGGTTTCGGTATTCACTCATTCACTTAATTCACTCAGTGAACCTTTTTGCTGCCTATTGTGCAGCAAAAGTGCTGTGTCTGCTCTCATCCCTCAAGAGGCTCAAAACAGTGAGGAGATGAATGTGTGGATAAGCGATTTGGTATAACATGACACGTTACTTTAGGGATATTCACAGTGCCGTGAGAGCATGGACAAGCGATCACCCAATTCTGTCTTATGTAGTCAGGAAAATCTTCCCTGGTGAGGCAGTGCATCAGTCGAGTCTTGGAGGATGAGTAGAAGCTGAATGGGTAGGACATGACAGGCGAAAGGAATGAAATAGACAAATGCATGGGCATTTAATAGAGCTTGTCGTGTTTGGGCCATGGCAATTAAGTGTGGCTGTAGAGCCCGAGAGAGTGTCAGGAGATGACTTCTTCCACATATGCATTCAAAATCTGTCAGTCCTGTACCTATGCAGAATGAGTCAATGCATCTTACACCTAAAGACATTTGTATAGTCCCCTCTGTTATTTATTTAAAGAAGCTACCCTTTAGTGACTTTCCAGCACTACAGCATATTGTCTCTTTTAGAGATGTTTCTGTCTGAGTTTCTTAACTGAGGCTTGGAGAAGGTGAGTGAGTGAGGACACACAGCTGGTGGTGGAGCCAGGGTTCCGACCCAGGCAGTCTGATTCCAGAGCCTGAATGCGAAGCCACCATGCCATCTGCTGTACTCCTTTCACATGGATTCAAGTGCTTGCGTGATTGTGGTGGTTAACTTCAGGTCATTCTCCAGCTTGTCGATACGCATTTTGTGGAAGAATGTCCACAACTGGTAAAGTCATAGAACTGAAGGAGTTGTTCGGCTAGCGCAGTTTAGAGTAAGACCAGTATGTCTGTTGTTCCAGGGAGCATTCTCACCATGATGGGGACAGAGACCACATGGCCTTTATGTGGTCACGCCTTACAGGTAAGTAATGACCACTCCACAGTTAACCAAGGTCACTATGTCAAAGAGTATCTCTTCTTTGCCTGCCTAAATTCTTTCAGGTCTCAGATTTTTGACCCTCTATACTAGTTTAGGTCCTTCTGCTACATGCTCTCAGAGCACCTCCTACTTTCCTAAGTAAAATGCTTATCACAATTTATGATGGATGTTTATTAAATAGTCCCAGTGTTCCTGGATGGATTTTCAAGCTCCATGAAGACAAAGGCCTTATTTCAATTGCTGTGGCATCTCTTTTGTATAGCATCTGGTAGATGTTCAATCTGTACTTTTTGAATGAATAAGTTCTTTTTTTCTGTATGCTTATTATTTCTATCCCTCCTTGACCCTAAGGGTCACCATTGTTACGGTTTCTGGCAGCACTGAATAGTTTTGTGTATTTTGAACTTCATGTTGGTGGAATCAAATAGCATGTAATCTTTTGTGTTTGGCTCCTTTTGTTCAACATATTATATACAGTAAATAGTACCTGTTATCTGCAATTTTGCTTTCTGTGGCTTTATATGGTCAGTCATGGTACAAAAATATTAAATGGAAAAATTCCAGAAATAATTTATAAGTTTTAAATTCTGCAATGTTCTGAGTAGTGTGGTGAAATCTTGAGCCATCCTGCTCCATCCTGCCTGGGACATGAGTCATCCTTCTGTCCAGCATATTCATCTCACTTCATCTCATCATGTAGGCACGGGATCCGTCTCACATCCTCACAAGAAGGGTGACTACAGCACAATACGATGGTTTGACAGAGAGAGAGAGAGAGAGAGAGAGAGAGAGAGAGAGAGAGAGAGACCACATTCACATATATTTTATTATATTATATTGTTATAATCATTTTATTTTATTATTAGTTATCATTGTTAATCTCTTACTGTGCCTAATTTATAAACTAAACTTTAGTATAGGTGTGTCGGTATAGGAAAAAACAGCGCATGTAGGGTTTGGTACTATCTGCTATTTCAGATATCCACTGGAGGTCTTGAAATGTATCCCCTGTAAAGGGCGGGGCTTAGGGAGGTATTCTATACTGTTTTCAGTTGGCGTTGCTTCCTACCAGAATTCTACAATGGCCCCAAGATTTCCTACTCTCTCCTCTGGTATACATGTTCTCCCTATCCCCCAGACTTGGAGCTTGATGGTTTTACTCTAATGACTAGATTATGTTATACGGCACAGTTGATTTTAAAAAGGGAGGTTATCCAGGTGGGAGTGTCCTGACCACATAACTGCTTTGATTATTTTTTATAGATTTTTTCAACTACAGTTGAAATATAATATAATAGTAGCTTCAGGTGGATAGTATAGTAATTCAACATTTATATAACTTATAAAGTGATCACCTTGATCAGTCTAGTAATTACCTATTCGACACCATACATACTTCACATAAGCCCTTTAAATGCAGAATGTTTTCTCTGATTGGCAGCAGTTACCCAGAAAATGGGACTTCATTCCTACCACTGTGAGGAATTGAATTCTGCCAACAACAAAAAAGGAGCTTGGAAGTGGGTCTTCCCCCAGAGTTCCAGACTAGGTGACTGACACCTCGATTTCACTGGGAGCAGAGAAGCCAGCAGTGCCATGCTGGACTTCTGATCTGCAGATATGCGGTATTTACGTATTTATTTATTTTTAGACAGAGGGGAAGGGTGAGAGAAAGAGAGGGTGAGAAACATTAACGTGTGATTGCCTCTCACGCCCCCTGCCCCCAACTGGGGACCTGGCCCATAACCCAGGAATATGCCCTGACTGGGAATTGAACCTGAGATCCTTTGTTTTGAAGGCCAGTGCTCAATTCATTGAGCTACACCATCCAGGGCAAATATGTCGTATATTTTTAAGCTGCTAAATTTGTGAAAATTTGTTACTCAGCAATAGAAAAGTAATGTAGTCACTCAACTCTTTATTAGTTTGTAGGTGGTAATCTCATAAAGTACATTGCCTTGTTTTATAAACATTGGTAGCTAGCTATTTTATTACAGTGGCCTCAACAGGAAGTTATGTTGCTGAAAACTAGAAATTTTGTGAATGGTTTCCAGAGGTTGTCTTCTGGCCAAGATAAGCTTTTAACTATACCAGCTTTATCAGATTTCAAGATCTTAGTAGTATGGATTTTTCATTCAGTACATTAGCTCAGTTAATTGTCAGAAGATCTGCATATATTATACTTGGAAATATATAAATGCTGAATTCTAGCTACTCATCAGTGAGTTTGAAACCTGGCTTAGTAAATCATTAGTTGCGAGCCATGGACAAGTTACTTACCCCCTTCTAAACCTCAAGTTCTTCATTTGTAAAACGAGCTTAACTGTGCTTACCTCTGGGGCTTGGAGACGGGCATGCAATGCTACTTTACTTCTTCATACCCTCTCCTTCACTTGTCCTTTCTCCTTTACCACTTTCTTTTTAAAAATGTGGTTTTGCAAAAAGATACCAAAAATAACAAAGGAAGGGAAACAACACAAAAAGGATTTTGGTTTCATCATTAGTTTGTTTTGCATATTTACTTGTCTATAAAGGACACCTGACTTGATACCATAAGGAACACCAAGAAGAAATGTTGTCTGCCCTCAGCAGGCCGACATGCAAAAAAGAGACCGGATGGCCTCACATATGTTATTGAAAAATTTTTGTGCTACCCCAGTTTTCTCTATTTTTCTGATGACAAGGGTGTGGTTCCTTTAGCAAGTGACATTGTTCTAGTACATGTTACAAGAACAGTGAAGTAATCTTTCCACTGAGAGCTATCTTTGGAAGGGAGAATGGCAATGGGAGGGAGGAATATGCATTTTTTCAAGGTAGTGGCACATGAGCGACAGCTTCTGCTGCTTGTGGTGTGCAGGAATGTTTCTGTAACAGAACATATAAACACAAAATTCATGACTAAGTCTCTAGACTGGAAAAATCAGTGACTGGACCGGGAAAGAAACTGTCATCATGGGCAAATACCATGGACAGAAGGATCACAGGCTTGATGGATGGAGGGACTATTGAGGATATCTCAGGTTATTAAAAAACCTAAAGAAAAATCAGCTTTAATTTTTAAAAATTATTTCCCAAACACACAGATGAAAGTCATAGCCTCGTGTAGTTGAATTTGGCTGCTGTTATACAAAATTTTACAAAGCTTAGGAGAGCTTTTATTTTTCCCCCCATAAAAACCAGTGAAATTCTAACACTTCACTTGGGAAATGTGTTTGAAATCTAAATACCGATGTGTGCATATGTATTAATTTCCCATCAACACAGATGTTTACTTCAGAAAGAAAAATTACTCTAGATGCTTCCCGGAGTTGCACCCAAATTTTTTCACAAGAGTATTGTGTTGTGTTATTACAAAACACAGCAGCTGCTAGAAGCTTTTACACTTTTTGGAAAATTCTTTCACTTTTTTTTGTAAAATGAGGATTTCTACAAGGGTGAGATGATTTTGTTTCAGCGTGGAATCTCTTCTCTCTATGAGTGGAGGATAGGAGAGAAAGAACAGAAGTAGAAGTGGCATGGGTGATATAGCTGATACAGTTTGCTGTCATGGTAAAATGGGGGGGAAAACTGAAATAAATGAAATATTCTCATTTTATAATATCAAGAAGAAGGTTACACTCCTAACAATGGACCTGGTTTCCAGTATCAGATGACCACAAATTGTATACCATATCTAATCCACAATAAATGAGACACAATTATACTCTTTACTGACACAGGGGTGTCCAACCTTTTGGCATCTCTGTGCCACACTGGAAGAAGAGTTGTCTTGGGATACACATTAAATACATTGCAACGTATAATCATAAAACATCTCATAGCGTTTTAAATAAATTTACAATTTTGTGTTGGGTTGCATTCACAGCCATTCTGGGCTGCCTGCAGCCCATGGGCCGCAGGTTGGACACCCGTGGAGAGCTTTCTAAACACTAAGTAAAATAAAGTAAAGTGGGCCCTCCATAACCAGTCTTAAAGCATTTGACTCAATATAGCATGGAATTACAGTGTAGTTTTCAGGTATTTTATTGTTCTCATTCCTCTGTTTCTCTGTTCGCATCAGGTTAGAATGAGAGATTTTCATCTCAGATGTAGAATGTCTTGTAGTTAGACTTGGTAGACTTTTTTGAGAAAGGTTTTTTTAAAATTGTTTATGCTATTACAGTTGTTCTTGCTTTTTCTCCCTTTCTCTGCCCTCTGTCCTCCCTAAGCCAATCCCCATATCTATGGATTATCCCTTCACTGTGATCTCTTATAAAGATTGGAAACAACTTAACAGGTTTTTGGAAAATCCACCCAGGGATAATTGGTTTTTTGCTCCTCTTTTCATTCTATAAATTTTTCTGTAACAATTTCTTAGCCTTTAAAAATATTTTATTTATTTATTTTTAGAGAGGGGTTAGGGAGGGAGAAAGAGAGGGAGAGAAACATCAATGTGTGGTTGCCTCTTGCTTGCCCCCAAGTGGGGGCCTGGTCCACAGCCCAGGCATGTGCCCTGACTGGGAATCACACCAGTGACCCTTTGGTTTGCAGGCCGGGGCTCAATCCACTGAGCCATACCAGCCAAGGCCAATTTCATAGGCTTTTTGATGTAAAGTTGACTATGGTGTATCTGTATGCCATTTGTTCTAAACAATTTAAGAGGTAAGCTATGCCTGGAAGGGCGTCTTGTCATGAGATTTTCTTTTGATTGAGGACTACAGAAAGTGGAAAGTGAAGGTTGCCCCGGCCAGTGTGGCTCAGTTGGTGGGAGTGTCATTTCACAGACTGAAGGGTTGCGGGTTCCATTCTTGCTCAGGGCACATGCCTGGGTTGTGGGTTCAGGCTCAGGTTTAGTCTCAGTCTGGGCATGTATAAGAGGCAACTGGTCAATGTTTCTCTCTCACATTGATGCTTCTCTCCCCCTCTTCCCTTCTTTCTAAAAATTAAGCCCGTCCTTGGGTGAAGATGAAAAAAGAGAGTAAAGTGAAGGTTGAAGTTTGAAGTAATGGGTAGTCCAAAATATGGACTTTTCCTCCAATGCTCTGTATACTGGAACAAAAGGAGGCCCTTTATACAACTTGAAAAAAATTATTTAAGGGTAAATAATGCTGTCCTCTCAGAGGGTGAAAACTATGGAACTTATTATTTCAAAGTTGAATATATATCAATATAGTTAAGAAGCCTTAATGAAATTATTGAGGGAAGTAGATGGCGTGGGATAAATCCCAACGCGTCTGGGGTTGGTAATACGAAGGCTGACCTGTAGATTACAGCAGGTATCACTGTCTGCAGAAGACTTCCAGGGCAGGCCACTAGTCTTATGCACCAGAGAAGTTTTTTTAATGGCAACTTTATGACTTGTGATGCCTCCATTCTTCTAAATGTAGGCAGGAAATGAGACTGTGAAGTAGTAGGCAGGAGGCTCATAATCATGTCAGCATTTTTGAAGAAGGGAAGCGTGTGGTTAGATTGCCTACTCAAGCGCACCAAGCCATTAATATCTTGGGATTTTGATGGATTTCCTCTTCCTCTTAATGGCTGTGTTTATGAAGTTTTTGAGAGGAAATAACCCCACCTGACTCTTGGTTCTGTGAAGCGTATAGTGACTTCATATAAATCCTGTGATGGAAGCCTATTTTTAATACAAATATTTCTTTAAAATTTTGGGTTTCTTGCTTTGCTTTAGCAACTTTTGGATTTTGGACACCAGTGGTGGTTAGGGGCCCATACTCTCAGTGCTGTCGATAAGTTTTGGTGGCTGGTCAGTGCTGCAGTTTAATCTTAAAGGCAACTGGTCATAGTAAAAACAATAATGAAGTCAAGCAGTTCTAGGCTACAACTTGGCTTTGTTCCTTAGTGTCTGTATTAGTCAAGGTTCTCCAAAGAAGAGAATCAATAGGATTTTATCTTGTCATATTTATTATGAGGGGTTGGCTCATAAGCTGGCATCTGTAAACTGGAGATTTAGGAAAGCTTGTGGTACAATTTCAGTCTGGTCCAAAAGCCTGAGAACCAGGAAAGTCAACGATGAACATCCTAGTCCAGGGGAAAAGAAGACAGATGTCCCAGCTGAAGCAGGCAGCCAGGAAGCAGGCAAATTCTGCTTTCTTTCACTTTTTGTTCTATTCAGACGCTCAGTGAATTGAATGATGCCCCCCACACTGTGCAGGGGAATTCCCTGAGTCCACCCAGCCAAATGCTAATCTCATGGGGAAGCAGCCCACACACACACTGCCAGAAATACTGTTTAATCTAGGGAACTCTGCCCCAGATTAAGTTGTTAAATTTGCGTTAAGTTGACACAACATTAACTATCCCAGAATTTGAATGACTTTGGGAAAATTACTAGTGTTTTTATACCTCAGTTTCCTCACTGAAAATGCAGAGATAGTAGCTAGTTTGTTACACTATAGTGAGGACCAGAGACAGTCTATTCAAAGTGCCTAACACAGGGTAGGGAATTTATTTCTCTTTGATAGGTTTTTAAAAATTTCATTTTTCAATTAGAGTTGACATTCAATATTATTAGTATTGTTATTATTCCTCACCTGGAGATATAATTATTGATTTTAGAGAGAAGGAAAGGAGGGAAAAAGAGGGAGGGAAATATTGATGCAAGAGAGAAACATTGTTCAATTGCCTCTGATACATGCCCCTACTGGGGACTGACTCCCCGAAGTAGGCATGTGCCCTGATCGGGAATCCAACCTGTGACCTTTTGGTTTATGGGACGATGCTCCGACCACCGAGCCACACTGGCCAGGGCTTCAGTATTATTTTATGTTAGTTTCAGGTGTACAGCATAGTGGCTAGACAATTGTATAATTCACGAAGTGACCCCCCTGATATTTCAAGTACCCACCTGGCACCATACTTAGTTGTTAGAATAGTATTCAGTAAGTTTTTGTGAGAGAGGGTCAAACAATGAACACATTTTCATTCAGAAGCAGACCATGCTTATTATTGAAAATTTCGGACACAAAGGCAAGCACAAAGGAGAAAATAAAAATCCCTATAATCTCAACACTGTTTAACTTCTAGTTCATAATATTTTTCCATTTGTTTATATATCTTCAGTGTACATTAGTATACGTTTCAATAATTAAGTTCTCTTCTAGCACATGTTTTAAGGATTGCATAGTATTTTGCTGTTTGAATGTACTATGATTAGTTTTCATTCTGTATTGTGTATGTATGTATTTTGCTGTTTTAAACATCCTTGTGTATCCACATATAATTATTTACTTAGAATAACATCCTAGAATTAGAGTCACTGGTTCAAAAACTGTGTACCTTTTTAAGCTTTTTGATATGAGTTGTTTATTTGTCTTGCCAAATATTGCATCAACAGATACTCTCACCAGGAGTGTATGGGAATGCTCATTTTCCCCTTACCTTTAAAATGCCTTGGAGGCTAAAGTGGCAAGTCTTTTGACTTTGCATTTAAAAAGTATTAGTAAGATTAAAATTTGATTATTGAGCTTTTGTAGTGCATTGTTCTGGCTTAATTTGCTTTTGTGTATCCTTTATTTAAAAAAAATTAAAGAACTTTTTTTCTTTAGAGTCATTTTAGGTTCCCAGCAAAACTGAGTAGAAACTACAGAGATTCCCCATGTATCCCTTGACCCCACACAGACATAGCCTCCCTACTTGTCAATGTCACTCACCAGAGTAGTATCTTTGTTATAACTGATGAATCTACATCGATACATCATATTTACCCAAGGGTCACTCTCAGTGTTGTATATTCTACAGGTGTGAACAAATGTATAATGTCATGTACCCATTATGATAGTATCATATAGAGTATTTTCACTGCCCTTAAAATCCTCCATTGCCTGCCTATTTATCATTTCCTGATCTCTGGCAACCACTGATGGTTTTACTGTCTCCATAGATTTGCCTTTTTCAGAATATTATGTAACTGGAATCATATTATATGTAGCCTTTTCAGGTTAGCTTCTTTCCTTAATAAAGCATTTCTCCATGTCTTTTCATGGCTTCCTAGGTCATTTCTTTTTAGCACTGAATAATATTCCAGTGTCTGGATGTACCACAGTTTACTTACCCATTCACCTACTGAAGGACATCTTGGTTGCTTTCACGGTTTGGCAATTATGAACAAAGCTGCTCCAAACATGTCTGTGCATTTTTGTGGGATCAAAGTTTTAAATTCCTTTGGGAAAATAGGAATGATTAGAAGAGTATATTCAGTTTTTAAGAAGCTGCCAAACTGTTTTCCGAAGTGGCTGTACCATCTTGCATTCCCACCAGCAATGTATGGGAGCTCCCACTACTCCACATCCTTACCAACATTTGGTGCTTTCTGTGTTCCAGATTCTGGCTGTTCTAATAGCTGTGTAGTCATAACTCACTGTGGTTTGAATTTGCATTTTCCTGATGATATATGGTGTGGAGCGTTTTTTGTGTTTCTGTGCCATTTGTATATCTTCTCTGATGGTCTTTAGTTCATTTAAAAAAATATATTCAGGTGATACTGGTTAATAAAATTATATAGTTTCAGTGTATGTTTCTATGACACATTGTCTGTATATTGCATTATGTGCCCATCACCTGAAGTCACATCTTCTTCTGTCACCATATATCTGACCTTTTGCCCATTACTGGCCTCCAGCCCCCTTTACTCTGGTAACCAACATACTATTGTCCATGTCTATGATTTTTTGTTTGTTTTCTTGTGTTCATTTGTTGCTTTCAGTTTTATATCCCACAGGTGAGTGAAATCATATGGTGCTTAACTTTTTTCTGTCTGACTTATTGCTTAGCATGATATTCTCAAGATCCATTCCTGTTGTCACAAATGACAGTATTCCATCTTTTCTTACGGCTGACTAGTATTCCATAGTGTATATGCACCCCATCGTCTTTATCCAATCATGGATCAAAGTATACTTTGGTTGTTCCCATGCTTTGGCCACTATGAATAATGCTGCAATAACCATAGGGCTGTTCATATCTTTGCACACAAATGCTTTCAATTTTAGGGGGTAGGTACCCAGAAGAGGGGTTGCTGAGTCATATGGTAACTCTATTCTTAATTTTTTGAGGAATCTCCATACAGTTTTCCATAGTGGCTGCACCAGTTTACACTCCCACCAGCAGTGGATGAGGGTTCCTTTTCCTCCACAACCTCTCCAGCACGTATTATTACTTGTCTTGTGGCTAATAGCCATGCTAACAGGTGTGATATGGTACCTCATTGTAGTTTTGATGTATATTCTCTAATAGCTAGTGAAGTTAAGCATCTTTTCATGTATCTGTTGGCCAGTATGTCTTCTTGGGAGAAGTGTTTGTTCAGGTCCTCGTCCCAATTTTTAACTGTATTTTTTGTTTGTTTGGTGTTGAGTTGTATGAATTCTTTATATATTTTGGATATTAATCCCTTGTCTTTGGCTCATTTTGATTGGTTTATTTTATTATTATTGAGAGTTAAGCAATCTTTGAATATTCTGAGTAACAGTACTTTATCAAATGTGCCTTTTGCGAATATTTCTCCCAGTCTGTGGCTTGTCTTCTAATTCTCCTGACATTGTCTTTTGTATAGCAGGTTTTTAAAATTTTAATGAAGTCCATTTTATCAATTATTTTATGGATTACGTGTCTGGTATTGTATCTAAAAAGTCATCACCATGTCCAAGGTCACTGAAGTTTTCTACTATGTTATCTTCTAGTTTTATAATTTTCGTTTTGCATTTACGTCTTTCTATGATCCATTTTGAGTTAATTTTTCTAAAGGGTATATAAGATCTGTTTCTAGATTTTTTTTTGTATGTGGATGTCCAGTTATTCTTGTACCATTTGTTGAAGGAATTCTTCTTTGAATGTTGAATTCCTTCTTTTTTAAGGCTGGTCCATTTATCTATCAGTGGACACTTAGGTTATTTCTACATCTTGGCTATTGCAGCAAGTGCTGCAATGATTATGGGAGTGCTAATATCTCTTTGAGAGTCTCATTTCAATTCTTTTAGATAAATATCCAGAAGTGGGACTTCTTGATCATGTGGTCTTTCTAATTTTAATTTTTTGAGGAACGTTTACTTAACGTGCAGCTGGTGTAGCAGCTGCACCATTTTGCATTCTTGCCAACAGTGCACAAGGGTTCCATTTTCTCTACTGCCTCATTTGTTGTCTTAAAAAAAAAGTTTATTTATTTAGAGAGAGGAAGGGAGGGAGAAAGAGAGGAGAGAAACATCAATGTGAGAGAGAAAGATCTATTGGTTGCCCCAGATGGCGACCAAACCCTCAGCCCAGGCATGTGCCCTGAGTGGGAATTGAACCAGCAACCTTTCACTTGGTGGGACGACACCCAACCAACTGAGCCATATGGGTCAGGGCTGTTGTCTTTTTCTTTTTCTATAGCCTCCTTAATAGGTGTGAGGTGATATCTCATTGTGGCTTTGATTTGCACTTCTCTGATAATCAGTAATATTGAGCATTTTTCATATATGTGTTGGCTATTTGTATGCTTTATTTGGAGATATGTCTATTTAATTTCTTAGCCTACTTATTATTATTATTATTTTTTAATTTAAATTTAAAAATTTAATTGCAGTTGCTTTCAATATTATTTTGTATTGGTTTCAGGTGTACAGCATGGTGGTTAGGCACTCATGTACTTTACAAAGGGTTCCCTCTGATATTTCCAGTACCCACCTGGCACCATGCTTGGTTATCACAATGACTCCATTCCCTGTGCTGTGATTGATGTCCCTGTGCCTATTCTGTAACTACCAATTTGGACTTCTTAATCCCCTCACCTCTTTCACACAGTCACCCAAACCCCCTCCTCTCCGGTAGCCGCCAGTGCTCTCTCTGTGTCTCTGAGTCTGTTTGAATTTTGTTTGTTAGTTAATTTTGTTCTTTGAATTTGACATATAAATGAAATCATATGGTATTTGTCTTTCTCTGACTCCCTTATTTTACTGACCATAATACCCTCTAGGTCCACCCGTGCTGTCACAAATGGTAAGATTTCATTCTTTTTTTTTTTGCAGCCAAATTGTATTCCATTGTATATATGTACCACCACTTTTTTATCCACTCATGTATTGATAGGCACTTGAGTTGCTTCCATATCTTGCCTTAGCCCATTTTTAAATTGGATTATTAGTTTTTGTGCTATTGAGTTGTAGGAGTTTCTTATGTATTTTGGACATTTACCTCTTATCAGATATATGATTTAGAAATATTTCATCCATTCCTTTATACTTCCTTTAGGAGATAAAGGCAGTATAGATAGTATAAAAGCTTGGGTTGGAACTATACAATTATAGGTTATGTCTCTGAAATAAATTTTCCTTCCTTCCTTCCTTCCTTCCTTCCTTCCTTCCTTCCTTCCTTCCTTCCTTCCTTCCTTCCTCCTTTTCTACTTTTTGAAATCCCAGCTAACAGTTTCCTTTGTTGTCATTTGCTTCTTTTTCTAAATGATGAAAAGAAATACACTTATTCTCCTTTCTTCTATCACATTCTTTCTGCTGGGATTTTACCCTAAGGATCCTGAAACACCAATTCAAAAGAACATATACGCCCCAATGTTCATAGCAGTGTTATTTACAATAGCCAAGTGCTGGAAACAGTCTTAGTAACCATCAGTAAATGAGTGGATCAAAAAACTGTGGTACATTTACGCAATGGAATATTATGCAGCAGAAAGAAAGAACTTCTACCCTTAATGACAGCATGGATGGAACTGGAGAGCATTATGCTAAGTGAAATAAGTCAGGTGGTGAAAGACAAATACCATATAATTTCACCAATAAGTGGAAGCTAATGAACAAAAGAAACAAGCAAGAGAAATAGAACTGGAGACATGGAACAAGGAACAGACTGACAGTGACCAGAAGGGAGGGGGGAAGAGGGATAACGGGAGAAAGAAGGGGATGGGGCTAGTGAAGGGACATGTATAAAGGTCCCATGGACATGGACAACAGGGTGGAGATTGACTGAGGGAGCAGGGTGGAGGGTGGGGCAGGGTACAGCAGCAGAGGAAAAAGAGGGACAATTACAATTGAACAACAATAAAAAACATCCAGAAATACAGTACTACTCAGGAAATCTCCAACTCAAGATGAATAATTTCAAAATATGTGCATTTGATTCTTGTTGTGAGCTGTCTTGCTTGGTTTCAGGGACTGTAGCCTCATTAATGGACAAAAGAGTCCCATGACTAGGGCTGAGTGAAAAGGCCTGTGGCCATGAGACACTAAGGAGACAGAACCTATCATCCTGGCAGGAGTACAGTCCCTGCCTCCCTCACTTCACACTGCTTGGCCTGGGCGGATAACTGGTTAACCAATGACGGGTAAGATTCCTCAAAGGAGGGGAAACCTAAGACAGGAAAAGTCATGAAGGGCCATTGGGGAAGGCCTTAGGTGTCTACACAGAAAGGACAGAAAGACCCTCACCCCTCGGCTTTGTCATAGCCTGAGTCCTCATTATATCTGTAAAAAGGCTCCTAATCTCTTAGGTGCTTTGCTCCACCTGCCTGACTCAGCCTGAA
The DNA here is from genome assembly GCA_004027735.1 of Carollia perspicillata. Lineage (NCBI taxonomy): Eukaryota > Metazoa > Chordata > Mammalia > Chiroptera > Phyllostomidae > Carollia > Carollia perspicillata. The sequence goes on from PVKM010020862.1 coordinate 15,925, forward strand.
AACAATGAACTGGAACAAATGGCTCCTGGGGGGCAAATTTGGCTTGAGAAAGAATGCACATTTTGTCTTTTGAAGCCAGCTCTGCCTAACATAACCCTGTTGATTACAGCGGCATCAGTGCCTTCGGTTACGCTATCATAACAAACAAAAAATTGGGAGATGTTGGGGACTGCTCAGTGTGGTTTCCAAGACTGTAGCCCTGGGAGAGCAAGCTCTGAAAGGAGCTAGTAAGTCTCCCTGGAAAACCAGGTAACGCAGGTGGCAGATATGACCCAACTCTAACACAGAGCATTCCCATGGGAATCAGGCCTGAAATGTACATTTCATCCTTTGAAGCTTGTTCTGCTCTGTATAGCCCTGCAGATATAAACCAGATGTTTAAGTTCAAGGCATAAGGAGTAAACTCCTTACCTCATGAAACACATCTTAAAGATCCTCTGGTGTCAGCACGTCTCACAGACCCTGACTTATGACAAATATCTGTGTTCCTTCAATTGTTATCTATAGATAATACCTGTTTTTGTATGACTATAGCTTTTTGACATTGATGGATGAGCTATGAGTGTATACACCTACATGTACCACTCCCAATAAATGCCATTTGGGAGGAGGGCTCAGGGCATTCTCCACAGAGGGAATTGCCACCCCCTTTCCTTCTGGAACAGGAAGATTGTGTCCAGGATGACTTATTTCTTATCCGTGACAGACAGGAGGATGGATGGATTCTGCTGGATGGAGTTCCTCCCACAGATTCTCATGCTTTCTTTGTATATGGTAGCTGGTACCACAGTAGATTAAGAGTATGCCCCTTAGGAGATGAACACCTGTCATCTGTAAAATGGGATGGATTATCATGTACGTGGGTAACTATGAAGATTAACTGACACGAATGCCTGTCAAGATTTTAGTATTCTATCTGGGACACATACCAGTAACAATAATAATAGTAACTGCAATTACTTTATTGTCATCTAATTAATATTATTGAACTTAGCTGATTTGTAGTATGAATGTTGGGGGTGGGGAGAAGAGGGTGGTCCTGAGTTGCTGCTTGAGGCTAACACACCCCAGGCTGGTTTTGCCTCTGTGTTTTAGCTCTCTGTCCAGTGTCTTCCAGGCTTCATGTCTCAGTCTGTCTGATGAACATCCTCATTGTTAGAACCTGTAAACTTTTCCAGTCTTCTTGTTAGAATTGAACATGTCTTCCTTCACCCTGAACATTGTATCTGAACATGAGTATATACCTATATTTAATAATGCTAATATTTATTGAGCTCTTACCATGTGCCAAGTATTGTGTACCTTATCCCGTTCTGTAATCTTCATAAAAACATCTGAGGGAGATACTATCATGTTCACCATTTTATAGCATGTTACTGTACTTGGTCTCCCCATTAGACCTCAAGATCATTTCCCCTGGGGAACACATTTTATGGATCTTTATATCCCCAGAACTTGCATAGTATTAGGAATGGGATAAGTTCTCAATAATGGTCAATGTATGGTACTTTCTCCCCTCAAGTGACTCATTCCTGTTCCCTGGAGGGGTTGCATTCTTAGCCCTTCCCTGCTTGCTCCATGCCTCATGGCACTTTTTCTGGCTATTCACAGTCTTTCTTGGTCTTCTTCTGCTGGAGGTCTTGCCCCAGCCCAGTAAAGTACCCACCAGGAGCTCAGAGCCTGGCGGACTGCAGCCATCATGAGCAAGAGGGAGTAACAATTATATGGGAGAGAGGTTTAAATGACCCAAGTTTCAGCTTTGAGTGTGTTTTGCACTTATGATTGTGCTCAGCCCTTTCCTCTACTTTGGAAACCCTCACTTCCTTCAGATGTCAGCACTAGGTGTCCCCCTCCTTCATGACCTCTGCGTATGGTCCCTCCTTCCTACCCCTGTCACCACCACAGTGCTGATGGCTGTCCACTGGATCTGATGTTCTCTGGTCTGTACCCCTCCCTCTGAGCTCCTTGAGGGCAAGGAATGTGTCCTCTGTTCTGCAACTCTGAAGCCCCAGTACAAGCACAGAGCCAGTGTTCTAAAAATACTCATTAAATCAACAGAAACAAGGTCCTCATGTTGGTAGGCTCCAGAGTACTGTTTATACAGAGTTTGTGGAACAGTGTGAGTTTAACAAACATTTGTGGGCTGATCTGGGAATGTAATCTTCAGGTACATTCTTTCTAGGGGAAAGAATGTTGGGATGCTCATGTTTATTTTCAATACTGAAATGTTACTTCTGCTCCCAAATTCTGAAGGACCCACTGTACTTCTCAGATTGACATAATTTTTCCTGAACTCAGTGGGCATCATATGCCTATGGGAGAGAATCTGGCTGCATTTGAACAGATGACGTTGGAGCAACATTAGTAAATTTCAGAGTGAATGCAGTTTGCATGTGCAATAGCTTATTCCTGTAATTCAGAATTTCCTGAGTGACTGAGAAGCTCCAAAGGTAGAGTATATACCTCAGTCATTTCCACACAGTGCTGAGCTGTTGCCAAGCTCTGACCCTTTAAATGTCTCATACCATACCCAGAGAGTTCAGGAAGCAACCCTAATCAAATTGCTAGTGTCATTTCAAAACATTAATAGCTTGTGTACGGGGGATATTGAGAATGTGCAGTTGGCTCCTAGTCTCATGGAAGACACTCAATTGTTTTTTCTCCTGTGTGAATTTTTCCACAGTGATGTGGGTTCAAATTAATCAAAGTTTTCCAAGATCTCTCTTGCTGTGGAGTGAATCACTGGATTTTCTGGTGAATTATAGGAAGGATATACGCACATCTGTAAGTTTGTTGTGTGCCATGCAATGCACTGTAAGACAATCAAGTGAGATTTTTCAGAAGTAGTTTAGTTTCTCTATTAGTCTGTCTTCAGCATATATTTTGAGCCTCATTTCTTGTTGTCTCTTTTGTAGAATATTTGCGTTTCAGTGACATAGCCTTTGACATGCCCCTGGAAGCACTGTATGCAGTGGCTGCATCAAAATTATTACATAGAGTCCTAGGTAGGTAATCTGGTTGGAAAAAGGGACAATATCCTTATTAGGACTAAGTCCTCACGTCGAAGTTTCATTTGTATAGCAAGCCCACTATTTATACATGGGAGGGGTGCTGCTTCCTAATGGTAAATCCAGCCTTCTGGTAGCCTTGACCAAGATACCTGGAATCAGCTTTGTCTAGTTTTTTTCTTACTCTATGTATAATCCTTTAGCTATCTTGCTGATACCACTTTCAAAGTTATTGATAAGTACACCCTTGCTAAGCTGCCATCATCTTTTGCTGACATGTTGCAATAACCTCCTAACTGATCTTCCTACTTACATTTTTACTTCTACAAACTCTCTGCATCACGTCTTTTGAGCCTTATCCCTTTTTCTGACACAGACACTGAAGAGATCCTGTTAGAACAGAATTCAGATCATGTCATTCTTCTGCAGAAACCCCTCTGATATCTTCCCATTTTCACTCAGAATTAAAAGTCAAAGTCTACGCTATGGTCAGAACAGTCCCAAGCCAGACCTTCCATTCCCTCGCAAACCCTCTCTTCCTTGCTTCCCTTGCTCACTCTGTTCCAACCACACCAGCCTCCTTGCTGTTCTCTGAGCATGCCTGAAATGCTCATGGCTTTTGCGTGTGCTTTCCCATTGTCTGGACTGCTTTTCATCTGCAAATCTACATGATACCTCTCCCCATCTATCATCTGTTTCAACACTTTACTCATCTCACTTGCCCTGTCTACTCCATTTGTCATTGCTTATTTTCCCCAACTCCCAGAAACTATTCTCTTGGCTGTTAGACACTGCATTCCCTTTGAATTATTTGTACCTGTTTGACTATTCATTTTTGATGTCAGGGATGCTTTTCCTCTGTCTACATCTTAACTGCCAGGTATCCATTTCTAATCCTCTGTAATTTTTGTCACCTATTATTTTCCTGAGCAATATTATTCTCTCTGAGGTTTTTAATGACTACTTATATGCTCATAAGCTCCCAAATCGCTTCCTTCAGCCCAGCTCTCTCTCGTGAGATACAGATGTATAAGTTATGTGACCGGCCAAACATCTCCATCTACATGTATTGTCACTTTCTGCTGCCTATACCTCTTAAATATTTCTCAGATTTGTCTCTCCCTTTTCACACTCTAATGGGTTGAATGGTGGTCCCCAAAAGATATGTTCAAATCCAAATCCTTGGAACTTTTGGATGCTATCTTATAGGGGAAAAGAGTCTTTGCATATGTAATTAAGTTAAAGATCTTGAGATGAGGTTTTCCTGGATTATCTGGATGGATCCCGAATCCAATGACAGGTGTTCTTATAAGAGAAAGGCAGGGGGAGAATTGTAACAGAAGAGAAGACACAGATACACAGAGGAGAAGGCTATGTGAAGGTAAAGACAGAAGCTGATATTGGAGGGATGTGAACATAAGCCAAAGAAGCCCAGGAATCCCGACAGGCCCAAAAGCTGGAAGAGGCAAGGAAAGGTTCTCCTCTAGAGGCTTCAGGGAGCTTGATTTTGGACTTCTGGCTTCCAGAATGAGTTCTGACTTACTCAGCACTGGCCTACCAGCACCATTTGCCTCCATTTACTAGTGAGTCTGTAAATTGCCTTCATCTGAACTGGTCAGAAAATGTGTACTCCCATTATATGACATTTAAAATATTTTCTATCTTTATCTTCAATAGTTTACAGATTAAAAAAATCCTAGTATATTTATAACTTTGTTAAAAATTGGAGTTTTCTTTTATATACATTTGCTGTTTTTAACAACAAACAAACAAACAAACAAACAACAAACTGACTCTTCTGCTTTTCATGTCTTTGGTTCAATCTCTGTGCTACCTGTATTGTTGGCATCAATATATCCAGTGGTTACCACCCATGGATTTGAGATGTGTCTTCTTGCTCATAGAGAGGGGGAAGCTGGAGAAGGAAGACACATAACCCAAGAAAAAGCAGGGAGTAATGTCCAATTTTTATCTTCTTTTAGTAGTGACAGTACCATGTTTATATTTAAAAATTTAATTGATAAAACCAAATTGAAAGTATAAGTTATTACAGAATTCTAATTTTCCTTTCTCTACCTCCTATTTTTCAGATTTTTGTCACTTTTATTTTCATGCTCTGGCATGTTGTATTTTTTTTAAATGATTCAAACATCAGGTGAACTATGATGGGGAAAATGCAGCCAAAAACATGTTGTAGAGCCTTTTATTATATGTCACTTTCTTGATTGTCTGTCAGTGATTAGAAGTTTAGGGCTATTATTTGTTGTTTCTATAAAAAACTTGCTATAGGATGAGCTTGTCTTAGTTTGTGCTTCAGACTTTCCTAAAATCTCTCAGACAAGCAGCACCTGACCTCAGCAAACCCTGTACCTCTCACTAAGCAGCCCCAGGCCCAACAATAGCAGCAGCCAGCTTGGGTTTGCAGCTTGGCCTTGTCTGGCACCTCCAGGCCTAACTAGCAGCTATCTGACATTGCTTTAAAGCCCTCCTAGGTGGCCTGGACAGAATGCCTGCAATGGCTGACCTTGGCCTGTACCTCCTGAGATGCCCCACAGCCAGTGTACCCAAAGGACAGCTTCAGACCACATCAAACACCACCCAACCACCTTCACAAGCAATACTCAAGGATCAGACTTAGCAGGTACCGGAGTCCTCCCAAAGTAAGCCTTGCTTTATGGGGTTGGCTGCTGCACAACTGATCCTCCACAGTGGTTGGAGGTTGGTCATTGCAGCCCGTCCTTGCAGCTGATCAACAGTGGGTAAATCTCTCTCATTTCTGTGCCAACAGCAATCAAGGCTCAACTATAAGAGGAGGGTGTATAAAGCCCACATTGGGGTGTGGAGTGCCTGGAGTGACCAGTTTGGGTGAACAGGGGGGCTGTGCTGCTGGACCCTATAGTACGCCTACTACATAAGGTCACTTTATGAAGCCCAGGAGACATAGCAGCTCATCTAATACATAGAAACAAACACAGGGAGGCTGCCAAAATGAGGAGACAAAGAACCATGTCTCGAATAAAAGAATAGAACAAAACTCCAGAAAAAGAACTGAACAAAATGGAGACAAGCAACCTAGTAGATGCAGAATCAAAATGCTGGTTATGAGGTTGCTCAAAGAACTTAGAAGTTTAACAACATAAAAAATGACATCAAAACCATGGAAAAGAACCAGTCAGAAATAAAGAATACACTAATTGAAATAGAGAACAATTAATAGGGGATCAACAATAGAGTAGATGAAGCTGAGAATCAAATTAGCAATTTGGAATATAAGGAAGCAAAAATATCCAATCAGAACAGCAAAACGAAAAAAATCCAAAGAAAATGAGAGTGCTGTAAGGAACTTCTGGGACAACTTCAAGCACAAGCATACCAACAGTTACATCATAGGGTTGCTGGAAGGAGAAGAGAGAGCAAGAAAGTAAAATCCTATTTGAAGAAATAATGATGAAAAAGTTTCCTAACCCGGTGAAAGAAATAGACACACAAACAAGATGAATGCAAAGAGGCCTACAGCAAGACACATCATAATTAAAATGCAAAAGTTTAAACACGAAGAGAGAATCTTAAAAGCAGCAAGAGAGAAGCAGTTAGGAAATGTGCATAGGATGTCACTGATCCCAGAGAAGAGAAGAGAGGCTTTTCAGAAATAACGGGAGTGGGGAAGAGTCCTGTGAGGAGGAGATGCAGAAACTCGAGGAAAAAAAAAAAGAGTAGAACATTTCCAGACAGCAGCAGAGACGTGTGCATGGATGAGGATGTGAACAGAGGAGAGCACACACAGTGCTAGGGGTTCAGAATAAGAAGGGACACATTAAATGAAAGCACAGGGCGTTAGAGAGTGTGCAAAGAAAAACAGCTGAATGGTATTGGAGTACTGAGTGTGAAACACAGAGTTGGGGAGGGGAGGTTTGTGTATGTAGGTAGGGGCAAGACCTTGGAGCACCTTGCATGCTCTGGATAGGAGTTTTGACCCTAGCATCT
>PVKM010020863.1:0-23026 GCA_004027735.1 Carollia perspicillata
TGATATAAGTAACGTATATCAAGTAAGGGTGTTTTACCATTTCAGCTATTGAAGCACTTCTGTGGTTTTTGGTTTAAGTGATAGTAGCTAGAAATGAGTTTTGAAGCCATGAAGCAGGTTAATTAATTTGAGATAGCTCAAACTAACTGATGAGGTTAAGAACTCGCAAAGTATTGAGATTTTATTGCAGGTTAAAGCTACAATTTAACTGGGAAAATCCTGACTCTGGCTTTAATTTAGCACTTTTTAAAAAATTTTAGCACTTTTAAGTAACGTATTTTCCCTTGCCATAAATTCATCTCTTCTGAGATTAATATTTATGATTTTGAAGACATGAATAGAAATGAGGAAAATGTTTGGCATTCTTTTACAAATGTATGCAGAAAAATGTTGAGTTTGTTTATAATCAATGGCATTTAGCTCTCCTTCTAAGAAGAATAATAAAGTTTTTCTTGCCTGTCTTTTATGTGAGAATCTTTATACCTTTTAACTTTAATTTACCTACCAAAACTTTAATTTCTGGTTGAGTTATAGTTGTGGGAGAATATATTTTGTCAGTTTAAACCAGGGGTAGAATGTTTTTAAAACCAATAGTGTCCTGATTTTGAAACCTGTTTTGAACGGGTCCTTTAAAAAATTAGGCCTTGTTTTGGATCAAGATCACATTCTGGCAGAAACTGTAATATGTGAAAGTCACAAATATTTATTTATTTATTTTAAAATTTAATCTTTATTCAATTTTTTCCATTACCATTTAGTCCCATTATACTCCCCTCCCCGCCAAGCAATCACCACACTGTTGTCCATGTCCATGAGTCCTTTTTTCTTTTTGCTCAATCCCTCCAACCCCTAATCTACCCACCCTACTAGCTGTCATCTGCTTTCCATCTGAGTCTGTCTCTGTTTTGCTTGTTAGTTCAGTTTGTTCATTAGATTCCACCTATGACTAATATACAGTATTTGTCTTTCTCTGACTGGTTTACTTCACTTAGCATAATGTTCTCCGGGTCCATCCATACTGTTGCAAATGGTAAAATTTTCTTCTTTATTACAGCAGAGTAGAATTCCATTGTGTAAATGTCCCTTAATTGTTTTATCCACTCATCTATTGATGGACACTTGGGCTGCTTCTATATCTTGGTGAGAAAATTGCAAATATTTAAAATAATACATTTTTATGCTTTAGAAATATGTGTATGTCTGTGGTAAAAATAAAGTGACAGGAATGTAATGTAAAATGAGAAAAAGAAATAATTCAAATGTGATTCATAAATAAAGTTAACACCACAAATCAGTAAACTTAAAGGGGAAAGATAGAAATAGCAGCAATAATAGAAAATGAAGCTATATGATAAAAATTTTTGGAGAAATGTTTACATAAATGTGAGAATCCTCTTAATGCTAATTCTAATAAAACTCTCTATGCCAGCTACCACAGATGCATCTCTCTTCCTTGTGGCCATATGGGTCAAAATTCAATAGCATCCCCAATACTGTAGTTGGCCTTGAAACTATCCAGTCAGGCTGGAGAGTTCTGAAAACCCTATGGGAGGTGAAGGAGCTTCGGTGGCTTGTGGAGCTTCACAGTGGTGGGATCTGTCTGTGGCTAGCAGAAGGAGATGCAGTGGGGCCACTGGAGAGTGTGAGGAGACAACGTAATACATTATCTCGGGAAAGGGTTGAATTTCAGGGGACTAGGAAAGTACATGGCATATTTGTCCACTCATCAAAACTACACCATTAAACTATTTTTGGGTTAAACTGCCTAGAATGTTACTGAAAAAAGAAGGGAGACCAAATGAAGGGCACTTTTCCCCTTCGGCCATCCTGTCTTTGCAAACACTTGTTTTTGGCCAAAAAATACAGCCATTAGAATATTAAGTCCCATGGAGCATCGCGGTGAGCTTTTGCTGCAACAATTTGATAATAACAATATCTCTGAGAAGTCCCTGCAGACTGCCACACAACAGTCCCTTTGAAGACACGTTGACTTCACCTCACTCACTTCTCACCTGGCTGGTCAGAGGTACCAGCTGTGATATGGGTAAGCTCTTTCAATACAGAACTTACTTATTTAGGAGGAACTGTTGGCCATGATTGTGAACTAGAGAGCCAAATGACTTATAATGGGACTGAAGTGTTCAGATGCCCACTCCAGCCGTATCTGGTCCCTTCACACTTCTGTGTCTACACGGAGCTAGTTCATAGATGTCTCAGTTTTTTGGGCTGGAGTTTTCTGTTTTGGCATAGTTGCTACCCATCTCTAGTGGTTTATGAATTTCTTTTTTCTGTTTTTTCCTTTTTCCTACTAGATAGTGAAACTTTGTAAGAATGTTGCCCCATATTCAATCTAGTTTAGTTAATCCAATAAATACTTATTGGGAGCCTATGACATATGGAACACCATGATGGGCATATGAAAGACTAAGAGGACCTAGCCTTGCCCTTTGGGACCTGACTCTCTAGTGGGGATGATAAGATTTTGCATACAAATAATTATGAAACTAAGGAGACAAGGGCATAAGAATATTTTCAGTGATGGAGAAATGCTTATAAAATAGTGCCATGGAGAATATTAGCCTGGACACTAAACTGTATATACAAATTGAGTTCTCTTAAAAAGTGAACAACAATAAAAAAAGTACACATGTAAGGATTGAAAGGGAATATTCCAAAATGAAAACAGTGGTTGTATGGGTGATGGACTTAAAAGTGATTATAATATTCTTCTCTATTTTTTCAAACTTTCTTTTACAATGAATCTGTGCTACTATTAGAATCATTAAAAATAAGCTTTATTAAATGAATGAGATTAGTATTAAAAAGTACAAAATACAGTGAAAGTATAGAGGAGCAAAAAGTATATCTGACTGAGGTGAGAGAATTAGGAAGGCTTTAGGATCTAAGTCTTTCACCATGATAAAAAAGTTTCCATCTTGGAAATGGATGAAATTTTATTGATTTGAAAAGGTATATTATATTCATACAACTTTTTCCTATGACATTTGACTACACTCTCTCTTGTTCTTTCTGTCTCTGAACTACCTGTAGCTCTTGTAGCTGCTAGTTGACTTACTACCTTTTAAATTTTATGTTGTTTTAGATATGTCTTTAAAATGTTTTACTACATATATCATAGAGAGATATTTTCTAAATCAATACTCGTTGTCAATCACTAGTCACATTCCTAGTTAGAATAGGTAGACATGGTGAAGAATCCCTTCACTTGTCCCCATTGACCCTGGAAATGCTGAATTTGATCATTGGCTAGCAAGGTCTGCTCTTTTATCCTCGTGTTCTTTTGAAGACTTCTGTATCTGTTAATATTCAACCCATGAACACATTCTCCAGGGTCTAATAGGCCTCTAGGGAAGACACTATAATATCCCACAGCCATCTGCCTCATCAACCTTCGAGCTTCCTGCTCTCTTGGTGGACACCCTGGATGATGAAACTTCCCATGGCGTGTGGTAAAGTTGCAGAGATTGGTCAGGACGGAATTTTGGTGATGTGCACAAGCTTCAGCTAACTGGAAAGGGGGGAGTCTTGGTTCTGTGCAATACTAGATGAATTATTTACCTTCTCTCTGCCTCATTTTCCTCACTTATAAACTGGATGTAATAATAGTATCTACTTCATAGGCTTATTATGAAGATTAAATTTAGCATTTGTGAGCATTTGACATATAGTTGTTACTGTCACGATGTATATAATAAACCTAGAGGATTGTGGTGGGCTCTTTTTTTTCTTAATAAATTGCAGAAAGAAGAGGAGGCAGGAAAATATGCTGAGAAGATACAAGCCCTGTCTTTCTTTTCTTCCTTTCTCCCTTCCTTCCTTCCTTCCTTTGAAACAGTAGAGGACGAAAGAACATGTAAAGAAATAGTTGCTCTACAGTGGGATTCATGCAATAACAAGTATGTTCAAAGTATGTTCAAGATACAGAAAGGGGAATGATGAACTGGACATGGATCAGGGAAGGCTTTGAGAAGAAGTCTACTCAGGCAGAGTTTGTAATGATGAGTGAGGAGTGGGAGGCAGATGAGGGTAGCAGTGATGGGAGAACGTGCCAGTCAAGGAGTATTTGGACAGCATCATGCTTTAGGGATGGTACCGGTGGAACTTGAAGAGTGGGAGGAGCAGTGAGAGACAAGACGAGAGAGGGAGAGTGGGTCCAGCCCATGAGGAAGATGGCCTCTACCTGTATGTAAACGTACATTCGTGTCAGAGCTTCCTGAAGGGGCTGAGTGTTCTCTGAGCCCTTTGTCCCTCCCCTTCCAGGGCTGTCCCATTGGAGTGTATCCCTGACTGGGAAGACTCGCTTGCTACTGCCTCTCCATTTTCAGGGGGAGCAGAGGTTGCCACCCTAAACTATTGATTATTTTAAGCTGATTATTTTTAAGAAACAAAGACTTGGGTAGGAACTTTGACCTTCCCTCAACTGTCTAAAAGAGTTTGGATAGACAACCAGGAAAGGAGCTATCATCATAGATAACTATTAGTGTGTGATAGGGAGAAATCTAGCAAGGCTTCTTTGATCAAAGTCTTCTGTGTATCCCATTGTTAAAGAACGGCCCAGCAAACATTTGTTTCCCATACATTCGCTTTTTCATCTCCACGTGAATTGCTTCTGTGCTCTTTGAAGTCCTAACCCACAAGGTCTCCTTTCTCCCTAGCTCAAGGTGGCATGAAATACAAACATAGCAGTTAGATACTGCTTGAAATCAAAGAAATGCAAAGTAAAATACCGAAATGGGATGCTTTTCATATATTGAATTAACAGAAATTTTGAAATGGTAGAAAGAGTGCAGAGAAATGGGCACTCTCATGATCAGCTGATGGTAGAGGAAATACTACAAACTTTCTAGAGGGCAGGTTAAGAGTAGATGTCAAAACTATGCATCCCCGTTGAGACAGCAGTTGTATCCCTACAAGTGTACTTTAAGGGTGACATTGGATAACCGTACAAAGATGCAAATACAAGATTATTGTTGAAACTTGGTTTATAATATCTAGAAATCAAAAGCCATCTGAAAGCCCATGCAGAGAGAATTAGATGAATTTATTATGGAACATATGAAAATGAATGATGTATGTCTAAATTTATTGACATAGAAAACATCCACAAACTATTGCTTAGTATGTATAGTATGATCTCATTTTTTATGGAGGTAGGGAGAAAATTCTATGTAGGTGTACACATAGCAGAAACTGGAAAGTTTCTGCTATGCCTTAAAGCACTGGGCACCAAGGAGGAGTATAATTAATGTGCATAGTCTTCCCTGGAAGCAGAAAATAAATGGAGTACATGGTCTACAGTATATTTATAAACAATAATATGCCCCACTAAAATCAATCTGCTTTTTATTATCACCATGTCCAGCATTTCTAAACAACAGCAACAAAAGATGGCATATAAATCTCAACCGCCTGCCTTGTTCTTGGGTTCCCTATTCTTATGGAATCCCGACCTGCCGTATGTACATATGTAATAAATTTGGTTATTCCCTCCTGTTTATCTATCTCATGTCTATTTAATTATTAGACCAGCCAGAGAACTTAGAGTAGAAGGAAAATTATTTTTCCTTCCCCATAGCTATTTTTATGCATTTAGGAAGCATCACTCCATAACTTTGCAGATACACGTGTATCTCTTCTAGTTATACCTCCTCCACTTTGACTTTCCCCCAGCAACATTCAGAAAGGCCGGTGACAGTTGCTTGTGAAGTTGTCATTGACCCCCCAAATATTATCTCAGGGCAGGCTCTGATCCAAATGAATTTAAATGTGACCATCTAGAGAAACAGATTTGTGCGTTAGATAAATAGAATTTCAGCTTTATGCAGCAAATCAAACACATCTGCATCGGATCAGCCCAAGTGAACTTGACTCAGTGGGCGTCCCACAAGGAATGCTGAGGTGCTGGAAGTCTCTGTCGCTAAGGGTGTATATGGTGAGTGTGGAGGTGGTGTCGGGTTGTGGGGAGCCTTCCTTAGATCTAGCGGGCATTGGCTGGGTTATGCTGGCTCACACTCTTTTTTTTGGCAGAGGCAAATTTCCTACCTTTCTTTTTTTCTTACAGAATGTCTTTCTTCTTGTTGATTGTTAACATACTTCTGCTTGTTCATGATGTGGGTGAGTTGCTCTTCAAAAACAACTTTGCGGGTATTTCTAATACAGCTTTGGTGATAGTGAAGAAAATAGTGATTTGGAGATTTTTTAAAAAGCAAGCGATTTGATCTCTCTGAACTTCAGTCTTCATTTTTTTGATGAGAATAACAATGCAGTATTTGTTCCACAGAAAATAGTGAAGAACAGATGGGAAAATATAACAGCCACAAACTGTAAACCATTATTGTTCACAGTTCTCATTGTTTTAAGGAGAAAAGCCTCCCCACACCCGCAATTTGGTTTGTCCATGTAATTCAGCTTACTCAAAGTGTATATGCAGTATTTTCTTTTAAAAAAAAGTTTCCAAAAGCTGCACTATAACTGCTCTGCAAAGTGATCAAACATTTATTGTTTTTAGGCATATGTCATCTTTCAGGGACGTGTTGGTCACTTAAAGCAGTGATTTCCAACCTTTTTCATCTCATGACACACATAAACTAATTACGAAAATTCTGCAGTACACCAAAAAGTTATAATTTTTGCTGATCTGAAAAAAATAGGTATAGTTTTGACTCATTCACACTGGACAGCTATTGTTGTATTGGCTGTCGTCATCTTTTTACTTGACGATGTAATGCAGGGGTGTCAAACTCATTTTCACCGGGGGGCCACATCAGCCTCACATTTGCCTTCAAAGGGCCGAATGTAATTTCAACTCCTTGACAGTTAAGGAGTAGTTACATTTATCCAGTCCTAAAATTATTTCAGTCCTTTGAAGGCAACTGTGAGGCTGATGTGGCCCCCAGTGAAAATGAGTTTGACACCCCTGGTTTAAGGAAAAAGAGGTCAGTGCCTCTCGCTAAATAATCAGGTATAGCATGTATTAAAAATTCTCGTGGCCTACCATGGTACCACGACACATCGGCTGTAAAGCGCTGGCTTAAAGATAACAGCAGTTTGAAGGCAGCAGATCTCAGGCTCCAGAGATCTACTGAGGAGTTCGGTCAGGGCCTGGTCCACCAGATTACTTTTACTGGCTCTTTTCTTCTGATGCTTGCTTGCAGTGAATGTGTGTGTATGTGTGTGGAGTGGAGCAATAGGTCAAAGTAAGAAGGTAATTCACTCATAGTCAGGAAAAACCTGAACAAATAAATTAAAGGAATGGGTGTGTATGTAGGTGAGAAAGAGAAAGAGCTGTCCTAAGAACAATATCTTACATATTATAGCGGGATTGACAACCTAATACTATATGCTAGGTACAACAGCAGTAGGTACTTTAGACAGAATGTCCTTCTCTACAGTTTTTAAAGTGTTTTTCCACAATACTAGTTTTTTACTGAGTTTTTGCCTCAGCTTCTTAAACCTTGGGAAGCTAAAGACACATCTACAAATAATACAGTTTGAAACAAAAGAGTTATTCAGATTCAAGTAGAGCCATGGGCAGACATATCAGTCAGACGTTAGATTTCATATTACCAATTACATCAGCAGTAAATAGTTCATGTTTCATGATTTGCTGGCTAGAACATTTGAATTCCTGTGTCTGAGACCCTCCCTTTCCTGTGAGGCCAGAAAGAGTACAGCTGTAGCAGATCTGGTTGTAATCTGAGAAGCTAGAATTAAGGACCTTTCCTGAATAAGCTACATGTTCTTATGAGAGAGATTGGGAAGGGGGGCAGTTTACTGGTACCCACCCATCTGGCCCACTCCTCAGTCCCTCTGGAAAGTGACTAAGCTACCTCATATAAAAACAGTCCCTAGGATCCCAGGGTCTTTCATAACAACATAGGGCAGGTGTTCTTGTCCTAATTGTACATAAGGGAACTATAACTTACAAAGATTTTCCCAATGTGAAATGACTTAGACATGGGGGAGACTTAGAACTAGAACTTGGATTTACACATCTTCAGACTAAGATTTGTTTCTCTCGTAACTATAATCCACGGCTTCTTGGTTGTAACCACATTAGACAAACAGCAACAATTTGAGCAAGACTAGAACTCAAAAGGCTCCCCTTCATCTTGAGCCTTCAAAGTTGGACTGGAATACACCATTGCATTCTTTTTCTTTTTTGGCATACAAACATACAAAGGTATATTACATGGGATAACGATATCACAAATTGGAATAAAGTGTCCAGCAATAGGGATAGGTTAAATGCATTCTATTTTCATCATAATTTCTCTTCTGTGTTTTCCAAGGTATTTTTTTAACCACAGTTCACATTCAATACTATTCTGCATTAGCTTCAGAAGCACAAAGTGACCAGAAAATCGCTCACTCTACAGCGTGGTCCTCAGACGTCCCAGGTACCCACGCCTGGTCTCATACACAGTTATCGTGATGTTGCTGACCATATTTCCCGTGCTGCAATTCACATCTCTGTGACTATTCCGTGGCTACCAATTTGTACTGCTTAATTCCTTCACCTTTTTCTCCCAGCACCCACCCCTCCAATTCTCTTTCCCCTCTGACAATTGCCAGTCTGTCCTCTGTTTCTATCTTGTTTATTTTGTTCTTTGGATTCCACATACACGGGAAATCATGTGCCATTGCATTCTTGGGTCTCCACCTTGCCCACTGTGGATCTTGGGACTTCTCACCTCCATAATAACATGATCTCTTTAAATAGGTTTTGTTTGTTCTGTTTCTCTGGAGAACCCTAACATATCAGGTAACATTAAATGTTTTCAATATGCTAGATCAATGTTTCTCTCTCTTAAAAAATCAATAAATAAAACATAGACATAGTCTAAAAGCTTTTCCTGAATTAATTCATTCAATCTTTATACTAACACTGAGATAGGAACTGAGGAAATAACATTCTGAGCCTAGCATGATGTGGGGGAAGACAACACAAACATTGCAAATTTCACCTTCCCGTGCCCATCTTTGGGCTCATTTTTCAGCTTTCAGGTGATTTTGTAAATGTTGAATTTCCTGTATCAAATTCCTATCTGCTTGAAATAGCTAGAGTGACTCCTTTTATTTGCTATTAAACCCTACCTGATATAGTATCCACTGGTCTTTATAAGTACTTTACTGAGGTCATTCCTCATTTGACCTTCTCAGTGTCTAACAGAAGAGTTACGGCCCAGCCTTTCACTGATGCTCCCCTCTCCTGCCATTTCTTCTTTGTGGAGGGCACACAGAAGAGAAGATATCCAAGAAGAATATGGGGTAGAAAATGATAAAGAATATGTCCGCTTCTTCAGGTACTATAATTTTTTAAAATTTTTTTATAAAGTATACTTTATTTTATTTTATTTTATTTATTTTTAGAGAGAGAGGAAGGGAGGGAGAAAGAGAGGGAGAGAAACATCAACATGTGGTTGCCTCTCACGTGGTCCCCAATGGGGGACTTGGCCTGCAACCCAGGCTTGTGCCCTGATCGGGAATTGAACAGGCAACGCTTTGGTTCGCAGCCCGCGCTCAGTCTACTGAGCCACACCAGGCAGGGTAGGTACTATAATTTTTTTTGAAGTTTTCTCTAAGTTGGTTTACCAGTTTCTCAATAACACAGAGCAACTAGAGGACCAGAACTCATTGTATGAGGGAAGAGTCCCCATGGATCAGGGTGAAATTTCTGAGGGGATTCTATCACTTTTACTAAGAAATGGGAATTTCATGGATGAAGCTATCTATAAGTGTGCAGCCATCACACCGCATGAAGGAGCCAAAAGTACAATAAAGCTAATAGTAGAAGTGAAGAACATTTATTGGATAAATTTGGTTTCAAGCTCTGTCTCTCTTCATAGGGATAAACTGTAAGCTTTCTCTTCCAAATTTATTATAGGCTTCCAAAATTTTACTTTTTCTCTTCAAATTATTACAGGCTTTTCTCATTCCCATAATGAGAGTCTACAATGTCTAATAGGAATGTCAGTTCATCTTAGCTAAAAATACTGCTTTCGGCTAAAGTTGCTATATCTGCACCTAGCATTCAAATAAGGGAACAAAGAATAGGAAAAGGAAAAAACACTGGCTTTGTTGTGAACTCACCAAACACATTTTAACACTGAAAACGAAAATGTTAAATGACAATAATCCTACACAAATACTCTGAGATCTGCTGTGTGGTTTAGTGAGAAGAGCCCTGCTTTGGAAGCCAGGCCACCCAAGTTCTAGTTCTGGGCAACTCTGGACAACTCATTTAGCTTTTCTAGGCTTTATTTTCTCGTTATTCAAATGTGGGATTGGACTGGACCAGTGGATCTCCATGGCGCCTCAGGGATCCTCACCTTTCTCAGGGTTACATGGAGAGTGGTCTTCATCCCACCCGGGATCGATCTCACAGTGGGTGGAGGGAGGCACGGCCGAGTTCTTCCAGGGTAGGAGTTGGAAGAGATGGGGGGGAATGGTGAGACTTATTTGTTGTCGTCTGTGTTTCTTAGCAGACTATATGAGGTCAGCAAAAGTTCAAAATGAGTCCCTCAAAAGAGGGGAAGATTCCAAAAACAAATATAGCCCGTAGTAGGGGAAACCTGGAGAGCAGGAGCATCCGTGTCTCGTAATTGTCTCTCACTGCGCCTGGACTGAAATTTTAACTACAGAGAACCTCAAGATGTGTTGCCTACATAAGGGTTACTGTGGAAACTCAGGGCAACATTCTGCTAGCCCAGTCCTCCAGGGATGAAACAAAAAAGGAACTAATTGTCTTGTCATTTTTTTAAACCAGACTCTGAAATGTGCCAGTGCAATTTGATAGGATTGATAATGAGGACGTGGCCACGTGCATCTCCAAGGGCTGGTTCCTCATGCCCAAGGTGACACGGTTGGACTGGGCAGAGAGGGACCTGAGCAACCATAGTACCTCGGAGGTCCTGGAGGAGCAGGTGAATGGCTTCTACAAGGTGTTCTCCATCCTGAAATACCCCATTAAGTTGAATGAGAAATATATCTGCCGCATAACAGAGACAGATGTGAGCAACCAGCTCTTCACAATCATCCGCAGGTATCCCAGTGAGCGAGTGAAGGCAGGGTGTGTTTCACCACAGAGAATTCATTAGTCATTAATATTTACTGAATGCCAAATGTATCAGGCACTTCTGGGTTCTTTGGAGATTTATAGAAATACCAGGAACATAAGCCTGTAACTTGGGGCAAGAGAAGGCGGTGAGGTGGAGTCTCTTTGGGTTTGAAAAGAAGCCACACTTCAGGGACTGACAACTTTTACCCTGGTTGATGTTGCAGTTATTATCGATGAGGCTTCTGTTCCTTTGCCAAGGTCATCAGCTTTGTGATGCGACGGGCTGAATAGTCATAGCTGCCATTTATGAGCCTCTCACCATATGCCTGGCACTTAATATGTTTCACTTTAAGCCCTTGCCTCAACTCTGAGAGGTAATTGTTGTTGTTGTCCCCCTCCTAGCTGAGTAATCCAAGAAGTTAAATAATTTGACCAAGGACATAGCTAATAAGCGCAAGAATTAAAATTCAAACCTATTCTTGCTGAATCCAAATTTCATGTACCTTATTTTTTTATACTGAGCATTTATATACTTAAGACCACAGACTGCATAAATAGATCTAAGTCTGGAGAAGGGGAGCCCCTGTGTGATAAGCAATGAGACTAGAAATGAAGTCACTGCCCATTCATGAATCCTAGACAGTCCTAATGTTTTATCTAACTACATTCTGGAGAACCCTGCAGTTACTTGACAGAGTCCTTCAGAGAAAATTCGATGGATAATTTTGTGTGTGTCAGTTCTGTTATACCCAAACTGTTTTCACACTGTTCAAGGAAGGATTCAAAGACTTAAAAAAGCATATAAGAAAAGGAACATGTATTTACTGAACATATATGGTGTTGTAGGGTGGACCTAGGTACCTTCACATACTTCATTTAACCCTGCAGTGACTTCTGAGGTAGATGCTATTACCCTAGTTAGCAGAGAAGGAAATAGGGAGAGACTATAACTTATCCAGAGGCTACACAGCTGAAAGTACTAGATTGCAGGATTTGAACCCAAGTCTAAATTAACAAAGGCCTGTGTACTTCCCACTATACCATAGTGACTCAGGGGCAATAAGTTACTTGTGTTATAGCATCTGCAGCCTCAGGCAGAGTCACTGATATATGCTGACCTGGGTGGTCCCATCTGCTTCTCCTTCAAGGAGGAAGGCATGGTGATGATTAAACTGCACCGTAAGCTACTTCCTTCTACTTCCCATGTTCCTGACTTAGATCCTTACCAAGACCTCCTTGGAGGGTTAGATCTGGCAGGGACTTTAGGCATCATCTCCTACTAACCACAGCTTATAGGAGTGAGGACACAGAAGTCAGGAGAGGTGAAGTAGTTGTCCAAGGCAGTACAACCACTTCCCTTACGAGAAGTGGTAAGGGAGTCTGACTTCATGCAAATATTGACTGTCCCCTGTCAGGTTTGGTCAGTACGGGCATGGCAGTTAATCAACTCATGCACTTTGGTAATACTGGATCTCCCAGTAACTAGCTGTGAATATTATACAAATGTTAAAATTATTTACTAAAAATTTTAAATAAGAATAGCCAAAACAGTCCTGAAAAAATATAAAGAATATAATTATTGTGAGCCTTTCTCCATGTCATTAAAAAAGCAAGATGTAAGCTTATATGTGTAGTATGAGCCCAGGTTCTTTAACTGTAAGCATGTTAAAAAAGAGGATATATAATCATAATGATAATAATAATAATAACAACTATTTTTATTAACGACAAATTACTGGTTATTTCTGCATGATGTGATTTAGGCAATTTTTCTTTTCTTTTTTTACTTGTCTGTCTTATGCAACATTCTGTAATGAATATACATTATTTTTATAGTCCAAAAGAGCTATATTTATAAAACTCTTTTAAAACACCCTTATGATATATAATTCACATGCCATAAAATTCATTCATTTGAAGTGTGCAGTTCAGTTGTTACAGTATATTCACAGAGTTGTGTAACACTCATCACTATCTAATTTTAGAATATATTACCCTGAAAAAGGAGTTCCATATCTATTAGCTCCCACTCTACGTTCCTCCCACTGCTTCCTCAGTCCTCTGAAAATGCTACTCTACTTTCTGGACCATATATTATAGATTTGCCTATTTGGACCTCTTTAAATTTGTATTTATTGATGCATGTTATTAATGTTTAAATGCAGTTGTCTCCATTTTCCCCCCACCACTTTCCCCTGCCCCACCCACCCCATCTCCCACCCTCCATCCTACCCCCGCTTTGGCTTTGTCCGTGGGTCCTTTACACATGTTCGTTCATGACCCTTTCACATAAATGGAATCATACAATATGTAGTAACTGGCTCCTTTCCCTCAGAATTATAATATTTTCAAAGTTTATGTTGTAGCGTGTATCAACACTTCATTTATTCTTCTTGCTGAATAACATTCCACTGTATAGCTATGCCACTTTATCCACTCGTCAGCTGATGAAAATTGGGGGTGTTTCCATTTTTTGGCAATAATGAATGATGCTGCTGTGTATATTGGTGTATAAGTTTTTGTGTGGACATGTTTTCAGTTTCCCTGGATACATACTTCGGAAGAAAATTGCTGGGTCATATGGTAATTCCATTTTTTTGGCCTTTTGAGGAACTAACAGACTGTTTTCCAAAGTGGCTGTTCCATTTTACATTCTCACCAAGAGTGTATGTGAGTCTCATTTCTCAACATCCTTGTCAGCACTCATTATTATCGTCTTTTTTTAATTTTAGTCATGCTATTGGGTGTGGTTTTGATTTGCATTTCCCTGATGGCTAATGATGTTGAATATCTTTTCATGTGCTTATTTGTGATTTGTATATCTTCTTTGGAGAAATATTCATTTAAACCATTTTCTCATTTTAAAAAATGGACTACTTTTAATTATTAAGTGGTAAGACTTCTTTATATTTTTTGGATACCAGTCCCTTATCTAATATATGATGTGCAGATACTTTATCCCCTACTGTGGGTTTTCTTTTCTGTTCTTGATGGTGTCCTTTGAAGCAGAAAAGAATTTGATTTCCCTAATCAAAGATCACAAAGATTTACTCTGACGTTTTCTTCTAAGAGTTTTATGATTTTAGCTTTTACATGTCAGTCTGTGATCCATTTTTAGTTAATCTTTGTGTATGTTATGGGATAGGAGTCCAATGTCATTCTTTTGTGTATAGATATTTAGTCTTCTCAGGGCCATTTATTGAAAAGACTAATCTTTCCCAATTGAATTCTCTTGACATCCTTGTCAAAAACAACCGACCATAAATGTAGGGTTTATTTCTGGACTCTCAATTACATTCCATTGAATTATCTGTCCTTATGCCAGTACCACACTTCTTGATTTCTGTAGCTTTTTACTAAGTTCTGATACAGTGAAGTGTGAATCCTCCAATTTTATTCTTCTTTTTCAGGATTGTTTTGGCTATTCTTATTTTGATATTTCCATATGAACTTTAGGATCAGCTTATCAATTTCTGCAAAAAAAAGGCACCTGGGATTTTGAAACAGAATGTATTGAATTTATAGATCATTTTGGGAGTACTACCATCTCAACACTGTTGTCTTCCAATCTATGAACATGGATATCTTTCCATTTATTTTGGTCTTCTTTAATTTCTTTCAGTGATGTTTTATAGATTTCAATGTATAAGTCACACTTCTTTTGTTAAATTTATTCTTAAGTATTTTATTCTTTTCACTTTTTGTAGATACAATTGTTTTCTTAATTTTATTTTTGAAATGTTTTTGCTAGTATAAAGAAATACAATTGGTTTTTGTACATGGATTTTGTATCTTGCAACTTTGTTGAATTCATTAGTTGTAAGTGTTTTTTCTTTGTGGGGACTCCTTAGTATTTTCCATATACAAGATTATGTTATCTATGAATAGAGACAGTTTCCAGTTTTGATTACTTATATTTCATTTTCTTGATTAACTTTCCTGACTAGAACCTCCAGTACAATACTGAATAGAAGAAGTGAGGGTAAACATTCTTGTTTTGTTTCTGATCTTAAGGACAAAGCATTCTGTCTTTCATTGTTAAGTGTGATGTTAGCTGTGAGTTTATTGTAGATGGATTTTATCAGGATGAGAATGTTGTCTTCTATTTCTAGCTTGTTGAGTGTTTTTATCAAGAGAAAATTTAAGATTTTTGCTAAATGCTTTTTCTGAGTCTATTGAGAAAATCATGGAGTCTTTGTCCTTTATTAACATGGTATATCACACTCATTGATTTTTGCATATTGAACTGACCTCATATATTCCTGGAATGTGTCACCCTTGGTCGTGGTACATAATCTTTTTTATATGTTGCTGGATTCTGTTTGCAGGTATTTTGTTGAGGATTTTTGTCTCTATAATTCATAAGAGATGTTGGCCTGTAGCTTTCTCCTTTTGTGATATCTTTATCTGGTTTTGGTGTTAGGATATTATTGGTCTAATGGAATAAGCTGAAATGTGTTCCCTTATCTTGTGATTTTTTTGGAAGAGTATGTGAAGGCTTTGTGTTAATTCTTTAACTTTTGGTTTTATTTATTTTATCTGTTATTTTCCTAGTCTCTATTTCATTTACTTCAACTCTAGTCTTTATTATTTCCTTCTTTATGCTTGCTTTGGGTTTGGCTTAATTTTCTTTTTCTAGAAACTTAAGGTACGAGGTTCAGTTATTGACTTGAGATTTTTCTAATATAGGTATTTACATCAGTAAATTTTCTTCTCAGTGCTGATTTAGCTGCATCCCATAAGTTTTGGTATGTTATGTTTGCATTTTCATTCATCTCAAAGTATTTTCTAATTTCTCTCAGGATAACTTATTTGACTCATTATTTAGAGTTGTGTTGTTTAATTTTCACATATTTTTTACTTCCTAAATTTGATTGCCATTCCATTATAATAACCTTTGAAAGTGTGAAGTACGAGCACTGGGGAGAGTAGTGGTTCTCCAAGCAGCAACCCCAGGCCAGTAACATTGGCACCAACTGGGAGCTTGCTGGAAATGCAGACTTTCAGGCCCCACCCAAGACTTACTGAATCAAAAATTCTGAGGGTAGACCTAACAGTTTGTGTTTTAACAAGGCCTCCAGGTGATTTTTACCCACTCTCAAATTCAAGAACCACTGATGTCGAATGTTGGTCCTCGGGGGTGCGGAAGACCCAGGGAAACTCTGGCCTGGCCCTCTGTGAGAGGACAGGGTGCTGTCTCCTTAAAGTCTTGAGCAGCGGGTGGGGAGAGCAGAGCTGCCGACTCCTTGCCTCATTCCAGTAAAACAGGACTCAGAGATTTAAATGTCCTCTTTAGAGTTGCCCTTTTCTCTAAAGGAAAGAAGAATGGGGTTACTTATTCAACAGACTATTAAGCTTTTCCCACATATTCAAGAGTGGTTGGATGTCTTTGACCATGACAGCAGGCGGCAGACTCTCTTCTGAGACACTAGGATAAGTTATCAATGAGATAACTTCAAGGAAATCCCTGCTTTATGTCTCGATAAATTTCAGCATCTAAAATAGGTCCTGGAAATGCATAAAAGGCCCATATATTTTACTTTTCTTCACCTCCTTTCATGGAGTTATTTATATAGGGCCCTTTGAGATCTGACACATGCCTGTTTTTCCAGCCTCCTATGCCCTTGTTTTCCAGCACAGGGCTATTGCTTGTTGGTATCAGCTTACTAACCCTTCGTGGGTTCTAGATTTTGTTCATTCTTTCATTTCTGGAGACTCTTCCTATGCTTAGGATGCATTTCTTTTCTTGGAGTGCCTAATGGGCTTCTGCTTATCCTTCAAGATTTGGCTCAGACTTGAAGCCCTTCTTAACTCTCTTACTCTCATTTCCATTTGTTCAGTGTTTCATGCATTCATGAAATATTTGTTGGGCCACAACTCTGCATCAGTTTCTCTTTTAGGCATTGGGGATGCAACAAGGAATCAAATAAATCCCTACCCTCCTGGAGCTTACATGCTAGTAGTAGAAAGTAATAGACAGTAAATAAACAGATCAATAAAATATGTAGTATGTCACTGGATTGAATCCCTTTATATGAAATACACAACAGGCTAAATTGATCTATGCTGTTAGAAGTCAGGGTAATGGCTGCCCTTGGAGCAGGGAGGAAATGGTTAGTGGCTAGAAGAGAGCGTGAGGAGATTCCAGAGTGTTGGTAACATTCTGTTTCTTGATCTGGGTGCTGGTTCCATGGCTGTGTTTAGTTGGTGAAAATTAATTGAGCTGGACACTTACATGCACTTTTATGTGGGTATATGATATTTCATTTTAAAGTAAAGCATTTATACAGTGTATCAGGTGGTTAAGTCATGTAAAGCAAAATAATGCATGAAAGTCAGATGGGAAACAGGGGAGAAAGTCTTACTGAGTGGTTAAATTTTAACGAAGATTTGTAGGAAGTGAGGAAGCCAGGTTTTGAGGTGGACAGAGGCTGGTGGATTTGAAGAACAGCAAGAAGGCCAGTAGTGGGAAAAGAGAGAATATGTGGGAGAATGTAAAAGATAATATCAGAAAGATAATAGGAGGCTGGATTGCTTTGTGCTTATAGGGTTTGGCTTTTGTTCATACTATGAGAAGAGATGGAAAGCTAGTAGAGGGATTTGAACAGAGGAGTAAAATGATCTCACTTATATTTTTAAAGTATTTTTCTGGCAACTTTGGGAAGACCTAAGAGAGGCCAAGCATGGGAACAGGGTGACCAGTTGGGAGATTGTTACAACAGTCCAGGTAAGAGAAAATGATGACTGAGTCCAAGGTGGTGAGAAGAGATTGGGTTATGTATATATTTTTGAAGGTAGAGCAAATAGGATTTGCTGACAGATTAGATGATGATGTGAAGGAAAGAGGGGGTCAATGACGACTAAGGGTTTTGCCCTGAGCAACTCGAAGAATGGAGTCACCATTTATTCTAATTAGGAAGTCCTGGAGTTTGGTTTGGGATGGGTTAAGTTAGAGATGCCCATTTGAGGTACTTGAGGGACACTGTAGAGTAGATGGCTGGATATAAAACTGGAGTTTAGGAGCTAGGTCCTGGCTTGAAACAGAAATATAGGAATTGTCAACCTGTAGATGGTATTTCGAATTATGAGACTAGATGACTCACCAAGCAAATAGTCATAGATGGAGAAGGGCAGAGGTTTAGGCACTGAGTCCTGCAACCCTCAACATTTGTAGGTCAGGGAGACTAAGAGAGACTGGGAAAGGAGAATGAGAAGGAGTGGATAGTGAAGTGGAAAGGAAACTACGAAAGTATCCTGACTTGGAAGCCAAATGAAGAAAATGTTTCAGGGAGGAAGTTGTGTGGTGACCTGTGTCAAAAACTGCTGATGATTCAAGTAAGATAACTGAGAATATAGGCCACATGAGGGGAGGAACATGAACTATTTTTGGAGTCTAAGAGTAGATCGCTGGACAGTTAACACAGAGGACGGTTTGTTTCAAAGGGGAGGAGTAGAGAAATGTGTGTTCGCTTAGAAAGTTAGAGGGTCTTGGTTTCATTTTTTCTTTTTATTTAAAGGGGAGAAATAATAGTGTTTGTATGTTGATAATGAACAAATGGAGAGCATAAAATTGATGATGTAGGAGGAGAGGGGAAAATGACTGAGTAATGTCTTTCAGAAGGCAGAGGGGATGGGGTCTAATGCACAGGCCGAAGGGTTTTCCTTGGGTGAGATTACATAAAAGGGGGTTTACACAGAGTATGTGGGCACAGATGCAGAAAGGTGAGTTGTGTGGTAGGGGGCACGTGTGGAAATTCTTTTCCGCTTGCTTCTAATTTTCTTAGTGAGATAAGAGGCAAGTTTTTAGCTGAGTGTGAGGCTGGGGATGGTGGTATGGAAGATTTGAGGAGAAAGAATGAAATAGTCATCTATGAGAGTAGGCAAGAATAAAGAAGCTTAACAGGCTTCCTGGACAGTACTAAAGGCATTTGTGAGGGTCGTGGTCATGAATTTAAAGCGAGGACCCTCGGCATGATTGTGTGTTTTTCTCCAGCCACATGCAGCTGCTTGTGTGTGGACAGAGAATGGAGGGCTTTGCTATGCAAGTCTGACAAAGGAAGGCAGGTGCATGCTAGAAAGTGGTGAAAGTAATCAGTCATGGGATCTAAGCTGGGTTAGGAAGGATGAAGGATGTGAAAAGAATGAAGGATGGTGAAAAAGTGGGAGGATCGTTTGGTTTCAGGTCCAGATGGCAGCCAGATAGTTTTGGGAGTTAGGTACTAGAGATAGTGAGATGGAGGGATAGAAGGTAGGGGCCGGAGAGTATCAGTGCATGAAACTGAGGTAATGGACTGGTTGTCGTTATTGCTAATGACAAAAATCTAAGTTCTAACCATAGGGAGGGTGGCTAAGGTAAGATGGGAAACAATATCCTTGGAAGAAAGGTCCAAGGAAAGTCAATGGACCTATATGAGATAGTGACACCAAGAATTATGACAGAAGTAATATCGTATAGCTTGACAAGAGCCAGCAGCTAAAATCAATGGGGACAATAGATGTGGTGGGGACAATATATGACTAACATAGAAGAGTAGTGGATGGAAACGTTTAATGACATGGAATTGTAATATAGTGGCTTATAGAGATGGGGGGAGGGAGAGAAGCTATAATGAGAAGGAATTTGCCTACCTCAAGTATATGAAGAGTGCTAGAAAGAAAACCAGCATCACTTGAAATGGCTGGAGAGGAAAGAAGTGTTCTCAGAGGAAAGCCAGATTTCAGTCTGAGCAAGAAGGAGAGAGAAATACTAACAGGAGAAGTCAGGAGTAGAAGGTGTTTGCTGATGATTGATAGCAAATTCCAGAGGGAAGGGTAGGTTTCAGAAAGTTGGGAATGGAGTTGAAATGGGATCAGAAAACAGCTTAACAATAACCCACAACCTTTGGACCAACTTGGGATCAGAAAACAGAGGGTACAGAGCCATGTGGGGCTTAGAGTCCATGGGGTGAAGGATGCACTGGGGTTCTAGGGCTTCTTGCAGTGTTAAATGTGGGTAGGGGAAAAAGCTGTGATAATATTAGATATGGTGGCCTCAAGGCAGACCCTGATAGCAAAGTTACAAATGTTGTTGGGGTGGGGGGTGGGGCCAAGGGAGTCGTCAGGAGCACACGGAGTTCCAAAGTCCTCTCTTCACTATTTGTGATGGAGGTGTGAAGGCCAGTGTGGAGCAGATTTTTTTGGAGCACGTGGAACTCTGGGACTCTGTTTTGACTCTTGCGGGTGATGACATGGAAGCTGGAGAAAGAGAAGCAAGACAGCCACATCCAGGAGCTCAGTTTGTGCATATTAAGTTCAAGGGTGCTCGATTTACATACGCTCCAATGTGACTGGCACTTCTGGGGGAGACACACACTCTCCATAGCACCTCGAACACATTGTATTTGCAGAATTATGGCATCACTGAAATTCATTTTTATTCCTCGTGTCACAAGACTGAGAGTCCCTCCCAAACAGGAACCATGTTGCCCTATCTCTGTCTTAGCACCTGACTCTTGCAACAGTTGTTGTTAGCTCTTAATTCCTGAATTTTTTCATTATGGCCTCAGAGATGCAAAATAACTTGGAAACTTGAAATGGAAACGCAGGTCCTCTTTATTTCTTTCCTCAGGATACATCAGAAGCATCCCCGTCCTGTCTCCCTCTATGGGTTCACGAGCTGACACTCAGACTCTGCAGTCATGCCAAGGCCTGGGCTGAGTTCCTTCCAGGGCACACTGGAATGGGTGGCATCTGCTGGCTGAGGGCGTCAGCTTCACTCACCTGTGTCTCAGCCCCATAAACTCAGCAGATGGAGTAGGGCTGTTCCAAGGCCCTGGGCCCATGTTGTTTCTGTCTCCCTTCTCTCTCTGGAATTTGATGGGAAATATCCCATTCGTGTCTGTTTTCTTTTTCTTTTTTCTTTTTTTTTAGCTTCTGTAATTGTTCCTCACACACTGTTATTGTTGAATCAATGACTGAGTCGAACAGGACTGTGCCTTACAGACAAAGGGAGCTGCTGGAGGCCAATGAGCTCCTTGAGAGCCCCTGCTGTTCCGGGGAACAGAGGGCATTCGTTTTTCACAGCTCTCCTTTCCTGTGTAACTTTCAGAAACACACTGCAGCTGAAAGCCGGGTTTGTCTCTGATACAAAACTCCAGCCTGCCGTGTTTTCTTTCTTTCGTTCTTTTTTTTTTTTTTTTTGCAGGGAGAAGGTATCCTTCTCCATCTGACGACTTTTAAGAGATTTGAATCACATCTGCCCAAGAACCAAACAGTCTTGCCCGGAGCTCCTGGTTTTCTCTTATGGAAAATATTTCTTTTCCCCTCTTGGCACCTTTCTGCCATAAGCAGAAGAAAAGTAAGGGGTTAGCAGGAGCAGTGTGTTGGATGCTCCCCAATTTTGTCTATCTTGGGTCTCATATGGAAGTCTTGTTTCTTTCTCTTTAATTCTGTTTTGTTTGTAAGATATACTTTCATTTGACCTGTGCCTCTCACACATTAAGTTCTCTGAGGAAACTTTAAAAATCTTCACTGCAAAATAAAAGACAGTTAAAAGCCTTTGGACTATCTATGTTGTGTGTATTTTATTGATATGGTACTTCAGTGACAGACAACTTGTTGGAAAGTTCAGGGAAGAGCAGGATTGGCTAAGCCAGATTTTTTGTTTTTTGGTAATGAAGTTACATAGGCACTGTGCTGGTACAGAGAACCTGAGAAAGAGACATCTGTAAACATGACTGTGGAATTGTATTTGTATAAATCCTACTCTGGGCATTACTGGACAAAGGCTATGGACATTTTGGGAATATACAAAGACGGTTAGATTAACTCTTAAACTTTTCTGATTTACCCAGTTGATGTCAAGGTCTTCATTATTCCTAAACCCCAACTTCCAAATTTTCCCTGTCGCTATGCCTTTTTATACAGATTTTCCTCCTTTGTTCCTTTTGGAAATGGAGACTAGACAATGCCTTTCTTGGTGGCTGGGCCTTATAGGAATTGAGCTTAGGTTATGGGAGAGAGGAGAAAAGGCATGTAAGAAAAAGATAGATAACTGCTCAGGAGCCAGAGATTTTTTCAACTGGCTCGAAACCAAAGTTTTTTGAATCACTGGAGTTAGGTGATACAATAATTCCCACGGAGGTAAGACATATGTCTGCTTCTGAAACTTCCACATAGGATGTCACAGGAAGAAGGCACACCAGGAGATTTGTACAACTGTACAGATTTGGCACTTGCATTCCTAAGGTACATTTTCAGCAGGCCAAACCTTTGAGGTGCGTGCTGGAGGTCGCTGGGGGCCCAGGCTGGCTGTCGTTACTTCTGGATGTATCATGTCTGGGAGACCACGTTGGACTGGGGGTTGCTTCTCAAGGAACTGCAGAGGCCTACCCTGAACTGCACTTACATATCTACTTAAAAGAAACCAAAGCAAGGCCTGCGTACAGTCATTAGAACTAAATGAAAGAACTTATGACTTACTTTTATGTGGTCAGCAACTGCATAACAGAGAACACTAACTGGGAATTAATGGTTAGCATTGATGTGATCTCTATTTTTCAATTACAGTTGACATTCAGTGTTATTTTATATTAGTTTCAGGTGTACGGCATAGTGGTTAGATAGTTATATAATTTACAAAATGATCCCCCCAATAATTCTGGTGCCCACCTGGCACCATACATCATTATTACAATATTATTGATTATATTCCCTATGCTGTACTTTACATCCCATGACTGTTTTGTAGCTACCAATTTGTACTTCTCAATCCCTTCACCTTTTGCACACAGCCCCCCAACACCCCTCTCATCTGGCAACCCTCCGTTTGTTCCCTGAATCTATGAATCTGTTTCTATTTTGTTCATTTATTTTGTTCTTTAAATTCCACATCTAAGTGAAATTATATGGTATTTGTTCTCTCTGTGACTTATTTCACTTACTATAATACTCTCTAGGTCCATCCAT
>PVKM010020864.1:0-23037 GCA_004027735.1 Carollia perspicillata
TTTAAGATCGATGATAGATCTGGTATGATCTAGAGCACTTACTGTCTATTGTGGCACATAATCACATCCAACCTATTTTCCTTCCAAAACAGGGCTTACTTAAGGGTATCTTGAACGTGCTGTGTTCCCTCCAAGCCTAAGCACACTCATTGAAACAATCTCTTCTTTCTTTGCCTTAGAAATCTCAGTCACAACGCTAGCAGACTTTAAAGGGTGTCATTGAATCAATCCATTAATATTAGTACAGCACTTAAGAAATAAAGTACTGAATATTGTAGTGGGTAGCAACTTAATAAGATAATTATCCTCCCATTTCTAACTTGAAACTAAGTATGGACATGTTTTACTTCTGAATATTTTATTCTTTCTTCCTTTTATTGGCTTAAGCCTAATACTGAACATTCTGATGACTCAGTTTGAGTGAAAAAAAACAGACATTTTTAGTTTGAATAAGAATTACCTTACTATACAGCGGCATCATTTTCTCTCAGTATACAGAATGGTTTTTTTTTTTTCATTTTAACATGCTATTTTTTAATGCCCTGAGTACAAAGACCGTTAAAGGTAAACATTGAGCTAATCTCTAGTTAGAAAAGCATTTGATCACTGGCTTTGCTTTACATTTGAACAAGGACACTCTTTACGAAGAAAACCAATCCCTCCCAGGTAGAAAGTGACTACTCATTCCTGCTGTATACACAGTTAAACCTTCTATTATGTGTCCTACTAATAGTTATATTTGCTTTTGCAGTGTGTATGGTGCCCTGATCTCTGAGCTCATACCTATTATAACCCTCCCTAAATAAACAGCATTTGAGTTCCAATCTCCTGGCAGAGACCATCTCCCTCCATT
The DNA here is from genome assembly GCA_004027735.1 of Carollia perspicillata. NCBI lineage: Eukaryota > Metazoa > Chordata > Mammalia > Chiroptera > Phyllostomidae > Carollia > Carollia perspicillata. Next base: position 854 of record PVKM010020864.1, read on the forward strand.
TTTTTCAAGCACTCTAGGGCCCAAGCATATGATGAGAATCTAAAATTATTTTAAAGAAAAAATAGAGTGAAATGACAATCAGGAGCCACTAAAAATTCATAAAATGTTTAAGTGCATTCATCAATATTTTTTTGGCAAGATGTAATGTTTAAAACTTAAGACACTCTTAGCTTAAAGTATATTGAAGACAGGTAAGCAAAAAAGAAAAAGAAAAAGAAAGAAACAATAATGCCAAATCAATAATACAAAAAACAAAGAAAATCATTAGAAATAAATATTTTTTAAATAAAAATTATAGTCTCATTTATCTTGCTGAACATCAGGATTAATGCTATTATTACTATAATATTACTCTTAAGAGAGAGTTCATCTTATTTTGTATCTTTAATGCTTAACACAATGCCTAGAACAATGAAGGCACTTAATAAATATTTGATAAGTGAGAAAATAAATACATAAATGGATAAATGGCCAACATACTCTAAATATACACTGCAGTTTACACATATGCCTGTACCTTACCATAGATGTTGTTTACAGATGTTTCTCAGGGAGAGGAGAAGGGAGGGAGACAGAGAGGGAGAGAAACATCAGTGTGTGAGAGAAACTGATTGGTTGCCTCTTGCTTGCCCCCAACTGGGGACCTGGCCTGCAACCTAGACATGTGCTCTGACAAGGAATCGAACCAGCAACCTTTCAGTTCACAGGCCAGTGCTCAACCCACTGAGCCACACCAGCCAGGGCAATTTACAGATGTTTCTGAAACAAAGATAAAAGAGGCAAACAAAGAATCAGAAAAGGCATAATCCTAGGCATTTGGAAGGCCTTAAGTAGATTCTTAGGTTAAAGTTGGTGAACTTTGGTGAACTTTAAAGTTGGTGAAGAATTGTTGCTAACAATTCTTCAACTTTTGCTCTAAATAACTTATAATATTATTTCACAACTTCATTCACTCTTACACTATATGCAAATAATGTTTATATAGGTAAAGGATCATATTATTTCCCTCAAGTATACTTAATTTTCAGTCATGACCACATGGGGAAAAGCACAGGGATGCTGAGCAACATTTGGAGTTCTCCCTGAGATCAGGGTCAAGAATACCCCCAGAAGTGTGTTTATTGAGGGCAATACAGAAAACCTTGGCATGTGTTACCAATTTGGGAACAAGTACATGTATCTACTTTGGCATCAGGCAATTTGTTAGACCCAGAGGCAGGATTCTAAGTGATGTACTAACAAGGCAAAAATAAGAAAACCATTTAAAAAGTACATCATTAGATTCAGAATAAAAACACTACCCCAAATAGTTTATACATAAAACATACCACCTTGTGGAATAGAAGATAAATGCTTTACTATGTTCTGCCACTTGTGAATGATGTCATCACTGTGATTACATGAAGAAGAAACTTCTTAGCGCCAGATGTTCACCATTTGCTCTCTCTGGTAGCCCTAGTGTTCCTAAGTTAGTATAAGTTTTGTTCAATTCAGTTGTATAAAAACACACTGCCTTGCTCACTGATAAGGGTGGATGAGCACATTGTCTTATCTTATTACTCTCTTCAGTCTTTGCTAATGTGTTTTTCTATATGATTTATTCTGTTAGTATAGTGATTGCAAGCTTTGCCTAGATAACCAGAATGGACTTCTTAAAACCTCCTTTCTGTTAGTTCCTAAGGGGGCCAGAGATTTTGCGTATGTGTTTTTTAAGGGTTTCTTAAACTCTCTTGCATTCAAGCAAATATACTGCTTCACTTCCTACCTAGACGATGAGAGGTACCCACTAATTAATGTGGAAAGAAAAGAGTATATCATTCTTGTTTGCTAACATTTATATACTAAATAACTATCTCAAACCTACCTATTTCCTAGATACCATAGAACTGAGAAACCATGTGGTTTGATATCGTCATTTTTGGAGTTAGGAAATAGAGGTTAAGTGAATCCCCCAGAGTCGCACTATCAGTTAGTGACTGAGAGCAAACCCTTTCGTGCTCTTCAGTGCACTTCCTGCCACGTGACACGCTGCTGCTTGGAAGCAGAGCGGATTTTAAATGGGCTCTCCAGACAGCAAAATTCATTTGGTTTAGCAACTGTGCAACTTGTTCAAAAGCCATTGACCTCCTGTGATTTGTACATTTCATGTCTTAAATGTAATGCTAAAGTTTCGCTGTGATTATCAGCTATTTTATTCATTTCCTAATTGCAGTTTAAAAAAAAACATGCATTTATTTTGAGACTTGCTTTGTATTATGTTCATTTTAAAAACAAAGAAAATGGAACACGTCTGATGTTTCCATTAGCTGTAAAAGCAATGTGTTTGCTTCAAGACGAGAAAACATTGTAGGTATTTACTCTATTGCACATATGGATTCTGCCAGATGCTTGGCTGATCCATATTACATAAGTTTGATGACAGCCATCTTGCAATTTCTAATTGAAGGAGCTTTAGGTAATTGCGCTAAAGCCATGTTCAGTGTGTGTAGCAATGAAGAAGCCCAGATACTGGCAAGGAACCTTTCACTGGAGCTGTTAATAGAATCCAAATTCCAGTTTGCAAAGCAGCCAGCTGCAATCCACTGGTGATATACCATATGAAGAGGAACAGATGAATTTGATAAAAATGATTTATTTATGAAAGCAAAAATCTGCTATTTAAAATTCACACTAGTTGATTAAAAAAATACATCTTTGCTTTGGGACTATTACTTTGAAATAAGAAAAAGCAACCTAAGTAAAAAATTCTTCAGCATCCTAACATATGCAACACTGAGCACATATAATTTCCTTCTTTTAAAAAGTGTTGTTAAAAATAAAGAATTAGAATATCATTTGTATTGTTTCCTTTGTTTTAAAAATGGGTATAAAATTCAGAAAAGATGTTTCTTGTATGATTTATATCTGGTAAACAAAATGTTGTACATTCCCGGTTGAGTCTTGCAATGAAATATGCATTCAAATACACTAGTTTTCTTTGAAAGAAAATGCATGTATTTGTCAGGAGAAAGAAGGATCATGTTAAATAATGTCTCTTATTAAACTTGATTTGGAGAGCTTATGTCATCATCGTCACCTCCTCCTCCTCCACCTTGTTCTTCTTATTCTGGTAGCTGCTAACAATTTAAAGCAGTAATTTTCTAACTATAAATTTTGACCAGCTTATTAGGTCCTGACCAGAATTTTTTTAAATGAAATAAAAATAGCATCAAAGGTGCATTACACACACCGGGGATAACCACACTGAGTCTTAAGATAAAATGTATTTCTGAATTCACTGGTAGTCGAGGAAGAGCAAACATGCGGCAGGGAGTTTTGGCCAAGTTGGAGGCAGAGGTAGAAACTCTTCGCTACCTCGCACAACCAGAAGGAGGATAACAACCAATCTAAAATCAATAAACAACCAGAAGTGCCAGAAAAATCAAACTGCATGGAACCCCGACAACCAAGGAATTAGAGAAAAACTCAACCAGAACAACCAGGCTGGCAGTGCCGCACAGCAGCAAGGAGGGTTGCCCTGCCCAAATGAACACCTAAGGCTCTGCCCCCTTACAACCTGTCAGCTGCACCAAGACAAAGAAATACGGCCCAAATGAACAAAACAGAGCAAAACTTCAGAAAGAAATCTAAGTGATGAGGATATAGCCAACCTATCTGATGGAGAATTTAAAGCCCTGGTTATCAAAATGCTCACAGAACTGATTGAGCTTGGTTGAAACATGAAAAAACAAATGAAAGATGAAATACATGAAATGAAAATAAAGCAAAATATTCAGGGAACCAACAGTGACAGGAAAGAAACCAGGACTTAAAGCAACGATTTGGAACAAAAGGGAAAAATAAACATCCAACCAGAACAGAATGAAGAAACGAGAATTCAAAAAAAGTGAAGAGAGTCTTACAAACCTCTGGGACAACCTGAAATGTTCCAATATCTGAATTGTAGGGGTGCCAGAAGGAGAAGAAGAACAGCAAGAGATTGAAAACTTATTTGAACAAATAATGAAGGAAAACTTCCCCAGTCTGGCGAAGGAAATAGACTTCCAGGAAGTCCAGAAAGCCCAGAGAGTCCCAAAGAAGTTGGACCCAAAGAGGAATAAACCAAGGCACATCATCATTAAGTTACCCAAGATTGTAGATAAGGAGAGAATCTTAAAAGCAGCAAGAGAAAAGGAAACAGTTACCTGCAAAGGAGTTCCCATAAGGCTATCAGCTGACTTCTCAAAAGAAACTTTACAGGCAAGAAGGGGCTGGAAAGAAGTATTCCAAGTCATGAAAGGCAAGGACCTATACCAAAGATTACTCTACCCAGCAAAGCTTTCATTTACAATGGAAGGGCAGATAAAGTGCTTCTCAGATAAGGTCAAGTTCAAGGAGTTCTTCATTACCAAGCCTTTATTATATGAAATGTTAAAGGGACTTATCTAAGAAAAAGAAGATAAAAAATATAAACAATAAAATGACAACAAACTCACAATTATCAACAACTGAACCTAAAAGAAAAGAAAAAAATCAAAAACTAAGCAAACACCTAGAACAGGAACAGAATCAGAGAAATGGACATCACATGGAGGGATTTTAGTGGGGAGGGGTAAAGGAAGACTATGGGGGAAAAGGTACAGGGAAGAAGAAGCATAATTAGTAGGCATAAAATAGATGGGGAGAGATAAAAAATGGTATAGGAAACAGAGAGCTCAAAGAACTTATATGTACAACCCATGGACATGAACTAAGTAGGGGAATGATGGAGGGCTGGGGGGGGGCAGGGTGGAGGGGGAAAACTGTAATAGCATAATCAACAAAAAATTCTTAAAAAAAGATAAAATATATTTCCTACTGCGGGTCATGGTTTAAAAAGTTTCAAAGGCACTGATTTAGAGTTTTCTTCAGCATTTTGTGCATGATTTTTTTTGGTTTTCTTCTTGGTAACCCTTGACTATTTTATCATTAATTATCACATCCTGGAGTTTACATTCCACACTTAAAACTTTGCGGAAGGAAGAAATATGCATACTCAGAGATAACACATACAGCAGGTCCTCAAATAACATCATTTCATTCCATGTCATTTCACTGTAACATTAGTGAAATGTCATAGGAAGTAAACTCTTGTTTATATTAATTAGGCTATGGTAAAACTGGTTTTGTTGTATGTCAATTTGCTTAAAGTTGTAGCATCTGTGTCAACACTGTTAAGTGAGGACTTACTGTACTAACATATATATTGGTATTCTAATATAGACTAAGATAACAGAGGAACATGCAGCTAAAACTTCCTAGAAATCAACTTATTTTTAGTAAATAACTAACTAGGAGTCAGGATATCTAAATATTATTGCTATAATTGTCATTAGACTTTGTACAAGTCCTTTTGTGACATAGTTCCCTTCTATTCTATATTTGGTGGGAATAATTCCTGTTGGTAAATTACTTTCGAGAACCTTTGGAAAATTAGTATTAGCAGACTAATCACACTGCAGGCTGCTCTGAGCCAGATGTAGGACGAATACATGGATGGAGAGGCCTGCTAGAAGAGCAATTTGAAGACCCCTATTAATTCTTTCCATTGAATATTTTTTTCCAATTCCTTATATCCTTAAAATATTTCTCTTAAGAGTTTTTTTCATGTGTTTAATCCTCTCACTACAATCTATGAGGCTTTTTTTCAGAATGTAGATCATGACTTAGAGGGCTCAATATGATATTAAGGCTCAGAAAACAGCACTGTGAACAGATGTAAGAGATGCTTATAATGAATAATTAAATCATGATAAAGAATGAAGGACAGGTGAAAACTTAAAATTCACGAGGAGCTAGAAACAGACTGTACCCTCTTTAAAATAAACACCATGAAATCGATCAGGAATAGACACAAGAGGAAAACACAAAGAGGTGTGGAGAAAGCATGCTAGTTGGTAAACAGTTTGAAAAAACTGGTGTATAATTTGGTACATATTTTAATGTAATGCTGAGTTTATGACGCACAGGTTTAGTTATTTATTTCTAATTTCTTTTAGCTGGATGTTTCCCTGCCATTGGGGACTAAAGGCTCTTGCACCAAAGTGTAACGTGTCCACCTACCTACCTAAGACAAGCCATGCTTTCCTCCAAGAGCCTCATCAAGGTCACCAGGTTTAAAGTGGTAGTTAGATTTGGTTCCATCTACATAACGGCACACTCAAAATGGAGATACGATAAAAATGTTATGATGGTCAATGCATTCCCTGGGAGACTGACAGGGCCTGTGGCATGGGTCTCACTCGAACTGGAGTCTGTGTTTTGAGACAAGGTATGGGTACCAGATTCAGTGACTGGAAGTGTTTCATCAACACTCCCTTCTCACCCTTTTGCCCATATAAGGCTCACTGTCAAATGGCAAGAAAAATCCCTCATAGAGAAGGGTAAGTGCACTGCCGTCGTGTTGGAGGCAAAGGTCATGGGAAGTTGGTTTCCAGAGGGCAGGCAGTCAGAGGAAGGATCTGGGCCTCAGTCACAACTTTGTAGGCAATGAGGTGAGAAGCTGGGCATAGTTCTTCAAGGATGGTTGGGAACACCACAAGAAGATGCTCCATGGTATAGTAAAAAGTTGAAAAAAAGATACTGCACAGAAAATTCTTGAGGCTCATTTTGAAGAAAGTAAAGCTGCCAGGACACTGTGACGCTGGTGAGGAGATGGGCGCGAGAGTTAGAGGGACAGAGAAGTGGTTTGAAATGCGCCACCTTTGTATATGACGGAGGCCTGGCTTTAGTCCATCGTGTGCTCCGAGCCCAGTGGGATTATGTAGACCAGGAGTCCTCAGTCTAGCTCTGCCAATTGCTAGCTGTATGATACTGGGAACATTAACTAATCTCTCTTAGCTTTGGTTTCTGAAATGAAAAACCAATACCTGCATATTAAGTACTTAGCATAATTTCTGGCACATAGGGCAGGATCTAAATGAAACCTATTGCTGTTCATAGGGAAGATGGATTTATTTCTGTAGTGAAGTTCTTGCCCATGATTTCCCTAGTGACCAATAATACATATTTTTGAGATGCCTGACCAGAGTCTGAAGGTACCATCTGTGGCAGTTGGACTCACTCATTAACTTCATTAAACCTAGCCAACCCGATCTCACAGTGGTTGGTACCCTTGAGAGCTATCTCAGTCGGCAAAGGGTTATTCTATGTTTCACTATTTTTGCTGGGGGAGGTATTTAAGGTAGGTGTGCTAAAGTCACTTTACTTTGTGGTGATGTGTGGCCAAATTACAGTGATAATTCATATGTAAGTGCTATGCATACTATTAAATGTTCTCGATAATGATGATAATATTTACTGAACATTTCTGAGCTCTTGGTACTATATCATGCTCTCCTTGAAGCTCTGAGTACGGCTTATATGTATGTAGAAATTGTGTCTACAGAAAACAAGAACTATTAAACCAAACCAAACATTTCTGACCGTACACTCCTAAATGAGCAGTGCCCCCGCAATGGAGCTCACTTGGGAAGCTATGCAAACATCCTAACAGTCCTGCCGTTGCGCAAAACCGCTTTTGAACCTCTCTTCTGAAACTGCCTTAGGGAGCCAGTTACGAGACACACAGGAAAGTCAGAGTCATTAGTTCATAATCTCACATATTTTTTCCCCTCTCATAGTATCACACAGCTCAATTTTCCATCTTGGGTCTGAGTGCTTTTGCTGCTTCCAAAGCAAAATCTAACCTCAAGGGGTGAATATTTGTCACTATCTAGGGCATTTAGGAGAATATGGCAAATGTTTTGAAGGCAATCTCAAAAAGAATTCCAGATGTTTGAATAACATTTCTCATGGCAATGAGATTGCTGAGCACAGTTCTCCTCTGAATAGAAAGTTATAGTGTATTTTCTAAAAGCAGACTGTGTTTCATTCAACAAACTGTTATTGAATGCTATCGCCAATTTGCTCATTCATTCACTCACTCATTCATTCATTCATTCATTCAACAAGTATTTACTGAATGCCTACTATGTGATGATAGGCATCAGGCTGTGGATCCAGCAGTGAATAGGACAGACATGACCACTTACTTTTATAGAAATTTCCTCTAGTCAGGAAAATAAATATTAAACAAGTAATTTCAGTAATGGGAGGTGGTGTAATGGGAGAATATTTCAGAGAGATCAAAGCTAGTTTAGGGCTCAGGGTTAACTTTCCTAAGGAAATGACTTTAAAGCTGAAATTTAAAAGATGAGTAGGAGTGTTTTAGGTAGAACAAACTGCATGTAAAAGCTTGAGGACAAGAAAGAAGGATGTGCAGAAACTGGAAGAAACCCAGTATGGCTAGACATTTGGGACAATAGTAAGAGAAGGCTGATGGAGGCCAGGATGTGCAAGTCCTAATAAGCCATATTAAGGAACACAGATTAATTCAGTGTAGAATAGTTGAAAAAAATAGTTGAAAAAATAGTTGATATACAACTCTGGTTGCCGAATGGATAAGTGAGAAGAGAGACTCAAAGTAGGGAGATCATTTAGTAGATTATTATAAAAATCAGGAGAGAATAATGGCAGTATAGATGGAGAGAAGCACATGAATTTGAGAAATGCTCAGAGGAAAGCAACAGAACTCGAAGGTTTATGGAATGTCACAGACAAGGACAGGGAAGAGTTTAGGATGATTATCAGTTTGTTTTGGATATTAGGGATGTGATGGTGTCACTCACTGACACCATCATTCAGTGGGAGAGGAGTAATCACTTCCCTTCTGGATATTTATGTTTGGGTGTCAGACATTTATCCAAGTAAAGGTGTTGAGTAGGCAGCTGGACACACAAGTATGTGTCTCAGAACAGAGATTGAACTTGGAATTATAGGTTTGTGAGTCATCAACGGCAGGAATGGATCAGATCATCTCAGATTAGTATATAGAGTAAAAGCCCTGTGCAGTAGAAACCCTTTTATTTTTGTGTTGTGAGTGGGAACTCCTAAAACTCAATAACAAAAACCCAAACAACCCAATTCAAAAATTGGCAAAGAACTTGAATAGACATTCCCCCAAAGAAGATATACAAACGGCATTTAAGCACATGAAAAGGTGCTCAATGTCACTAATAATCAGGGAAATGCAAATCAAAACTACAAGAAATACCACCCCACATCCATTTAAGATGACTACCTTCAAAAAAATAGAAAATAACAGGTGTTGATGAGGATGTAGAGAGATCGGAACCCTGGCACACTATTGGCGAAAATGTAAAATGGTACAGCCACTATGGAAAAGAGTTTGATGGTTCCTCAAAAAATTAAAAATAAAATTACCACATGATCCAGCAATCCCACTTCTGGGTACATGCCCCAAAGAGTTGAAAGCAGTGTCTCAAAGAGACATCTGTACACACATATTCATAGCAGCATTATTCACGACAGCTAAGACCCAGGAGCCATCCGAATATCCATTGACGGGTAAATGAGTAAGTAAATGTGCTATATAAATGCAGTGCAATATTATTCACACTTAAAAAGAAATAAAATTCTGACATAGACATAGAAAGATAAAACTTGTGGATATTATGCTTAAGTGAAACAGGGTGAAACCGGCTAGTCACACAAAGATGCTGTATGATTACACTTAGATTATACAGAATTACAGAGACAGAAAATAGAATGGTGGTTGTCAGGGGCTGAGGGGAAGGAGAAAACGGGGAGTTACTGTTTACTGGGTATAGAGTTTCAGCTTTACAAGATGAAGGGAGTTCTGGAAACGGGTGGTTGTGATGGTGGCACAACGTGACTGTGTTTAATACCACTGAAGTGTATACTTAAACAGAGTTAAGATGGCAAACTTTATGTTACGTGTTTTTCACCACATAACACAAAAAATGAAAGGAAAAGTACTCGCGAGGTGATCTGAGCACAGAATCTGACATACTTATGACCTTCCATAACCTCTCCTTGCTCACCCCAATCCAATGAAAAATTTTAAAGCTGTTTTCCTTTTTTGAATTTTCCCAAAATGTTTGATTTAATTTCACAAAAACAACCATTTTCTTTTTCCTATTTATATTTCCTATAACAATTACGTAATGGTTTACATAGTAGTCAGTTAAATTATATAATTTCTTTAACAAGTATACCCAACATAGAAGGTTGAAAACACAACTGATTCTTGGTAAGTCTCCCAGTACCTAGTGAGAACAAAAATCCACATGTATTCTAGGCAGCAGCATATTACTTACATGTATTCAGTGTGTTGTGGGCATCAGCCAGGAGGTCTTACAGAGGTAATGGAGAGTATCTGTTAATTTATATTATGTTGGTTAAACAGAGGTTAGTTATAAGAGTTTCTACTTTAGTTCCAGAGGATAACCAAGAGGAAGTCAGAGTGCACTGTAGAAAGTAAGTAGAATTTGAAGGAATAGAAAGATTGAATTAGACCACTCTTTCAAGAAGTGTGATTGTGCAGGATAAGAGAATATAGCATCTGAAGACATAACTATCATTGGTGGATAGATAAGTACACAGTTTCTTTTTAAAAAAGATTTTATTTATTTATTTCTAGAGAGGAAGGGAGGGAGAAAGAGAGGGAGAGAAACATCAATGTGTGATAGGTACATCGGTAAGTTGCCTCTCACATGGCCCCAACTGGGACTTGGCCCACAACCCAGGCATGTGCACTGACTGGGAATTGAACAGGTGATCTTTCAGTTTGCAGGCTGGCACTCAATCCACTGAGCCACACCAGCCAGGGTAATGCACATTCTTCTTAAGACAGATGAGACTTGAGCAAGTTTAAATACAAGAAGGAGTAGCTAAGTATAAAGGAGAGAGAGAACATAGTCAATAAATGCTCTGAGAATTTAGGCAAGAATAGAATCCATTGCATACACGAAATAGTTCATCTTGAATAATAGGAAAGGCTTTTTTTTTTCATTGTGAGAAGAGGGGAGGAGGAAAAGATGACTATGGGAGTGCAGGTAGGTTTTAGGTTTAGCAGCACAGTCAAAGGACTTCACGTCTGATAACTTCTATATGTTTTTCCCTGAGAAGTCAGAGGAGCTATCTGCTGACAGTGAGGGGAAGACAGGAGAATTTAATGTTTATGGGCAATGGAAAATATTTTAAATAGTTGTTGTAGGGGATGAAGAAAATGATCCCTAAAAAACACAGTGGGATTTTAACTCTGTTGAAGTCCTAGTTGACAGGTAAGCACTGTGTTTTATGTTGGGTTGAAGAGAGTTGGAATGGGAGGAGTATGCAAAAATAAATGACATGGTTCCTGTTAATCAAATGGGGAAGACAAACATATAAACACACAGTTTAAAAGAATATATAAATTATGGCATATTGTTAAATTTAGTAAACTACGGCTTCCACAGCAACATGAATGAATCATAAAAACTTGATGTTGAGTGAAAGATACATGGCACAAAAGATACATACAGTAAAATTCCATTTCTGTAAAGTTCAAAACCAGATAAAGACAAACTATATATTGTAGGAATGCATGCACATATATGCTATAAAATATAAGGAAAAGTAAGGGAGCAGTTACCATGAAAGTCGGGTCATGGTTACCTGTGGAAGAAAAAAGAGGGTGATAAGGAAGGGAAGCACGGAGACTGCTGGGGTGCTGGTGATACGCTGTTTCTGAACCTGGATGATGGTGCATTTATTCATAGTCTCATCACTTTGGATTATGAAGAGAGATTTATTACAGGAATTCAACCTTAGATAATCATGGGAGGAGCTGGGGAAGTGAACTTCTTCGAAAGGGACGTGGAGGACCAGAGAGGAGTTACCAGCCAATCTATCTGAGCCGCCAAGCAAACCCAGCTGCTGCAATACGACTGCAAAGGAAGAACTAATGAAGAAGTCTACGGGAAGCGATGGCCTCTGTAGGTCTGCAGCCAAGCACCTGCTAACAGGCATGGGGTTACTGCAGGGAAGAAGAGCCGCATGAGAGCAGAGAGGAGCAAGGACAAGTTGGAACCAACGAGAAATAGATGCTGCTTCACCTTAGCCTCCCAAATCTCACACAAGCTTCTCTTTTGGCCAGCTCTATGGCACAGCCACACAGGGAAGGGGATTCTGGGAAACAACAGCTCCCAGATTAATCAATTTAAAAATAAAATGATCCAACATAGGTGGTCACATGAGTTTCACTTTTTAATTATCCATTACATGCATTTATGGTAAGTACTTTTCTGGAATTATTATAAATCACAATGAAAAGACTATCAACCAATAAAAGAACAAGAATGTCATTCCAAAGGCCTTTTAGGACATATTCCCATGGTGGTATTAGATTATATATGAAAGCTCTACGAAGCTAAAGGAATAACTCTGCCTGATAGTGTCAGGAAAGGTTTCACAGAAAAACAAACATTTAAAAATAGGAATAAAATAAAAAGCTACCATTCATTGACCACTTACAACATGTCACACATTATAATATGCTCTTTACTCATACTGTTTAATATGATTTTCACAATAATCCTATAGATATTATACTTCCTATTTTCTTTATAAACTGAGGAAAAGGGAAATAAATTAATTTGCCCAAAGCCATGTTACCTAATAAGAGACAGAGTAGTAATGTGAACCCACCTTTGATTTACTGCAACTACCCTTAACCATTGTGCTCTACAACCTTCTCTGAGGCTTGGCAGGTAAACACCAGGCAAGCAATGGGAATGGCCTGGGCAAAGAACTGGTGATGCGAAGGAGTGTGGTTTGCTTGCAGAACATTGAGACGGTCGATGTGGCTGATGGGGTTAGTGAAAGAAGTGAAAGATAAGAGTTGTAAAAATTGTTTCAGGGTTTTTCCCAATGCCATGATAAAGTGTTCTAAACTTATGAAAAACAGAGTTTCACTGGAGTTTAATTAGTGGGGCAATTGCATCATTAGACTTATGTTTTAAAATTCAGGCAGTAATTACTTAATGGTTTTATATATCTTTGTATATGAAAATAATCCCTTTCATCTGGACAATTCTTTATTCTTTACACAGAACGTTCATTCACACTTCTTTTGATTCTCCTAATTAGCCGATGAGGCTCAGTTATGTTAAATAATTTGTCCAACATCACTTGGCTGATAAGTGGCAAACTCTGCATGAGAAGCCAGGTTTCTCTGAATCCTTGTTTTTTCCTCTTCTTCCTACCCCATACTGCCAAACTTGACCTAGGCAAGTGCAAAAATAAGGAAAAATGAAATGAATCTATATCCCCGAGTATATTCCAGTGAGTTGTAGTTGTGACTTTTCTATTTCTTGAATTCTAGAAGCTGAAAACTAATTGGCATCATCATGTTTTGAGAAATTAAATTTTAGTCATGAAATTTCTACTTTGATTAAAATTATATGATTCATAAATGTATTTACAGAACACTAAAAATGGAACTGCCTTTTGACCGAGCAATTCCACTGCTGGGATTATACCCTAACAGCCCTGAAACACCAATCCAAAAGAACCTATGCACCCAATGTTCATAGCAGCACAATTTACAACAGCCAAGTGCTGGAAGCAACCTAAGTGCCCATCAGTAAATGAATGGATCAAAACACTATGGTACATTTACACAATGGAATTCTGCGCAGCAGAGAGAAAGAAGGAGCTCCTACCCTTTGTGACAGGATGGATGGAACTGGAGAGCACTGTACTAAGTGAAATAAGCCAGGTGGTAAGGGACAAATACCATATGATCCCACCTTTAACAGGAACATAATCAACAAAAGAAAAATGCAAACAAAATATAACCAGACACATTGAAATTAAGAACAATCGAACAATAGCCAGAAGGGAGGGGGCAAAGCGGGGAAGGAACTACTTACTATAAAGGACACATGGACAAAACTAAGGGGGAAGATGGAAGCAAGGGAGGGAAGTGGGTTTGGCTGGGGTCGGGGGGAGTAGTAGGGAGAAAATGCAGACAACTGTAACTAAACAACAATAAAGTAGTTTAAAAAATAGAATAAATATATTTTGATTTAAACCTAATGACAGCACATTGGTTTGTGGTGGCAATATAGTAATTCTGAATAAACATAAATTGTATGTTTCAAAATGGACTAAAGTTTTCTAATTGTAATGAGTAAGAGAATGTACCTAGTCCCAACTGACTGATGAGACACTGTGTCGGGAATTTCAAGAACAGGAAAAAAATTGTATTCAACACGCAGGCCAGGGGCAGAATGCTTCCAGGGGTCTCTGAGACTTTCCACGGGAAATGCGTTCCTTCGGTTCCTTTAATCTCCCTATCTACACCTTTCATCAACACCAAGAATCTCCTCGATTTCCAAATTCCTGGTTTAATATTCTACGTTCCTTTGCTAAAATTTCTGTCATTGCTCTGACATCTCCCCCTCAGTTTATAAAGCCTAAACTTGTGAAGCTCTTGAAGATTTTGTTTTCCCATAGTATGAAGTTCTTTCTTTTAATGTAACCAGTGAGGGAGAACATAAACAAGGACTGGACAGCCAAAGAAATGGCACCCTTTTCTTTACCTCTTGCTTATTGTCTAAGAAAATGCCACAGTTTATGTCCTGGTAACTTGCCGAGCCTCTGGAGTGACTGCTGATGTGAAGCTTCTGACCCTGAGAATGATGCTGCTGCGACTCAGAATCCCACCCCAAGACACTTTTTCTCAACTCATCACCCTTCCGAGAGCATTACGACTGCATCGCTTTCCAGAGAGAGCAACAGCAAAGCAACGCAGAAAGCGACACCTCAGGGTCCTGTCTATTCCGATGCCTATTCCTGGCTTTCCGAACTGGCTTTTTTGCTACTGGAAGTATACATTAATACTCTCTCTTTGCCAAGCGCTTAAGTCTAAAGGTTTAAACACAGAAACAAAGAAGAATACATATCTATTCTCAAAGATAATCACATTTTCTTCTCATGCACTCAGAAACTGGGGATAGGTGTCAAAACATCATGTAATTCTAGTATCTTATTAAAATTGGTGGGGGTTTTTTAACCCACAAATGCTTTCTCTTTCATTATTCTCACTTGGCTTGAAAGATGCCACTTTCTACCCAGCCAGAAATATGAAAGATTAGAGTACCAAGCACTGAAATATTGAGTATATTGCAGTGTATGGTGGTGGCTTCAGTAACCTGTTGGCTCCCATCCATCGGAACTCAAAATGGAAAATGTCCCTAATGAAGGTTTACACATAACTTCTGGGAAACCTCTCTAGGATTAATTTTTAAAAATTTAACCCTATTATTCATTTCACATAAGTGGTCCCAGAGAGATCTGTGCTAAGTGGCCTGCTTTAATTTATATGCCTCAGGGATTCACGGCACTATAAATGGAAGGGCTGGCCCTGGTCTTAAAATAACAGCTTGCTTGGTTACAGGCACCATCCGGTAGTTTGAAATTAACCAAAATTAACAGAGCTATCCATTTTACCTCTGCTTTTTTAGCTACCTGAAAGGTTATTCTAACTGCATCTGATCAAATATATTAGTTGAATCAGACTTAATCCATTGTTCAATACCAATTCCTTTAGTAGCATTAGACAAATTGTCTAAATGTCCTGTCTTCCCTCAATGTATAAATGGAGATTATACTCTTGCATTCTGTGATGAAATACTAAACTCCTGCTTTTGTTGCCACCACCCAAGGGCTTAAAGTTTCTTCCCGTGTTCATGGCTCGGAAAAGTAGCCCTTCCTTTCTCTTGTAACTTCTCCTTGTCTTAAATTGTCCATAGCCACACACCCTCAAAATACTTACCTTCTTTGAATGGGAAGAAGTCCTTTACTATTTATTGAGATTTATAAATAAGAAAAGTAGGACTAGATTAACATTACAGTAGATAAAGTCCCTCTATAACCCAGCTTTTTGCAGTGCAGGGAGTACACCTAGGAAGAGATCTTGTTTCTGGCACCTTTATTCAGACACAGGGCCAACTTCTCCACTAAATCTAATCTAGATCCTTTTCTGGTCAATTTGAAAATGAGATGACATTAGTCCAACCTTTCTTTCTTTTTTTTACAAAAAAAGGTAACTTATGAGTCGGGATTTTGTGCTTTGACTTATGCTCTTCCCTCTGCAGTTACACGTTGAAAACTTACTTAGAAGTTTAAAAACGAGTCAATACATTTAAAGCAGTTAGAACACTACCTGGTACATAGCACTACACTGACATTTACTCTTATTAATGTACTCCTATTCCAACCCCTTTGTAAAAGTCTTCCCTGTCCTCATCTGCCCTCTCCTCCCCAAACAGCCATATGTTTCAGGGGCTTATTTTCCTACTTAAACTTATGTTGAACCCCCTCACTAGACAGTAAGCTATTTGAGAGCAAGAACCATGGACTTTCTTTGTGCTGGCATCCTCCCCTGGCTTATTGCTTTTCAGGCATTACATCCTTTAAAAAAAAAAAGTGTTCTTTGATTTAATTGTTATGGTGACCTTCAAAACCAGTGGGAGAACATATTTGCTAATACATCTGAGAAGGGGTTACTATCCAATATTTATAAAGAACTTATAAAACTTAACACCAAAAAAACACCAAACAATCCAATTAAAAATGGGCAAAGGACCTGAATAGACACTTCTCCAAAGAGGACATATGGATGGCCAATAGACATACGAAAGGATGCTCAATGTCACTAATCATCAGAGAAATGCAAAATAAAACCATAACAAGGCATCGCCTCCCTCCTGTCCGAATGCCTATCATTAACAAATCAACAAACAACAAGTGTTGGAGAGGATGTGGAACCTTTTGCACTATTGGAGGGAATGCAAATTCGTGCAGCCACTATGGGAAGCAGTATGGACTTGACTCAAAATATTAAAAATAAAACTGCCTTATGACTCAGCAATTCTACTTCTGGAAATTTATCCAGAGAAACCCAAAATAATAATTCAAGAGAACATATATGCACCCCTGTGTTCACTGCAGCATTATTTACAAAAACCAGGATATGGAAGTGTCCAAGTGTCCATCAGTAGATGAGTGGATAAAGCAGCTATGATACTACTTAGTGTAAAAAGGAAAAATATTTTCCCCTTTGCAACAGCATAAATGGACCTGGAGAACATTATGCTAAGTGAAATAAGCCAGTCAGAGAAAGACAAGTACCATATGATTTCACCCATATGTAGAATCTAATGAACAAACTGAATTAAGAAGCAAAATAGAGAGAGGCTGACAGCTGTCGGGGGGGTGGGACTGGGTGGAGAGGGGAGAGGGCTTGAGGAAAAAAAGAGAGAGAGAGAGAAAGAATTCACGGACACAGACAACAATGCGTGATTGCCAGGGGGTGGGGGAGGGAGTAGGCGGAAGAGGATAGGGGGGATTAATGGTGATGATTAATGGTGATGGACGGAGACTTGACTTGGGGTGGTGAACACACAGTACAGTGTGCAGATAGATGTGTTGTAGGATTGTATATTGAAACCTGTATAATTTTGTTAACCAGTGTCACCCCAATAAATTCAATGAAAAGGAAAAATAAATAAATACATACATTTAAAATGATTTAAATCATAGGTATGTTTTCTGACCACATTGTACTTTAATCAGAAATCAATAACAGAAAGATATCTTTAAAATCCCCAGATATTTGAAAATAACCAATATATCTGAAGTATCAAAATAACCCATTGGTCAAAGAAGAAATCACAAGGGAAATTAGAAAGTATTTTGATTAGAGAGAAATTTTTAGCACTAATAGCCTATATTAGAAAAGAAGAAAGGTCTCCAATAAATTATTGACTTATCAACTAATATGTTAAGAAACTAGAAAAGGGAGAACAGATTAAACCCCAAATAGCAAAAGACAGGAAATAATAAAGAACATGAGAATGCAAAAGATAAAAGAGAACAATAGAGAAAAATCAATAAAATTGAAGTTGGTACTTGATCAAAATCAATATAATTACTAAACCTGTAAATAGACTAACCAGAAAAATAAAAGAAGTAGAGACACAAAACACTAGTTATCAGGAATAAAAGAGAGTGCGTAGCTGCAGATCCTATAGATATGGAAAGGGAAACAGGGGTGAGGAAGGCCTTTCTTAGCATGCACTAAATCTAGAAACTGTCAACAAAAAAGACTAACAAAATTGGCTACACAATTGGCACATAACATAACTTAAGTTAAAGGATAAACTTTAGTAAGATACACAAAAGGTTAATATCTTCATTAAAATCCTGTTACAAATCAATCAAGAAAAAGATAAATACTTAATACAGAAAAATGAAAAATACACATGCATCTCTTGGCATTTCCAAAATGAATAAATCTAAAATTGTTGATAAATATATAAGATGCGCTACTCTGTTACATCGAACTGGCGAATATCGGAAATGGGGACCACACAGAGAGGCGGTGAGAGTGTGGAGCTCTCTTACACACTGTTGGCGGCGCTGTAAATTTGTATATTGATCGGCTTCACTCTCTTGGAGAGTAATTTGAAAACATACCTTAAAAATTTAAATATCTAAATACTTAATCCAATAATTGGAATTTTTAAAAATTTATCCAAGGAAATCATTAAATAAATGCAATCTTGTACATAAAAGCCCCAACTTGAAAACAACCTACATGTCCATCAGTAGAGAGATTTATTAAATAAATTGTAGTTTACCTATATGGAGTTAACTATGACCAGAATACTACATCATCACTAGAAATTATCACTGATATCTACATATATTGATATGGAAAGATATCCATGATATATCAAGTGAAAAAAGTCAGTTTGCAAAAGTACTATGCATAATATAAGTAAATTTAAAAAATTATTTTGTAAATTTCGAAACCTAGAAGAATATACAGCAGAGTGTTAACTATGGTTTTCTCTGAGAGGTAAGATTATAGATAGAATTTCCAATTTTGAGATTTTTGTATAACGTGATTTTTATAACAAATATATATTTTAAGTGTTAAAAATCAGTAAAAGATTTCCATTTTGAAAAATTCTGGTCTAATGTTAGTCAATAAGAATTTTATAAAATTATGAATAAAATTCTCTCTAACTTAGATTTTAAAATATTCTAACTGGTTCATTGAAAGCTTTTAGAAAGTGTTTCTTCTATTTAAAGATCATAAAAAATTTCCTTCAATTGTGATTTTTAAACATTTACAAGCAATGGTTCTTAACCAAATAGTTTTGAGCATGAAAAGTACACGATGTTGGGCTTGTATAACCAGCTCTGAGTAAAATACATCTATCATCACTTTGTGAGATGACTTCCCACTAAACAAACACCTGGGCTAAGAAAATTAATGGATAAACCAATATTGCAAGCCTGGGCTACATTCATATATATTGGATTAGTTTTCATTCACATCATTACCTCTTGTTGAAAAGTATTCCATTTAAAGTAGTTTAAAAATTCACTTTTCCCAAAACGTTGTCACATTTAAATATACACTAAACTACTCTGGATAATGTTACACAAAAACTACAAAACCCTGAAGTTATTTTTGAAAAGATACTATATAGTAATCATCTGTTCTAAATATTCGTATATGAAAACAAAGTACTATGAGGAAAACTAGTTATTAGAATAATGTGTCTCTAAATGAGCCATCTTCAAATTTAAAAACTTTGCATCAGGGAAAGTTGGCAAAATCAAGGCATGATTAAAGATAATAATAAGTTATACATCAAATGTGAATTGCATCACTACTCTGCACCAAATTTTATCACTGCTGCCCATGACAATTTAAACAAAA
This sequence comes from Carollia perspicillata, assembly GCA_004027735.1. Classification (NCBI taxonomy): domain Eukaryota; kingdom Metazoa; phylum Chordata; class Mammalia; order Chiroptera; family Phyllostomidae; genus Carollia; species Carollia perspicillata. Next base: position 20,520 of record PVKM010020864.1, read on the forward strand.
AAAACTAAACACATTATAAATCATGCACCCTCACACACATTCTCTTAAGCAAAAACACCTACCAGGTATACAATCAAATTAAAACTGTAGGAGAGATTTATTAGCTTGTAGATGTTCCTAATTATTTGAAAAACGTGTCTTATGTTCAATAGCAACGTCTTTCAAGAGCATATTTCAGTCTTAGGAAAGGGGATGAAATCACCGTAAGAGTGATCAGAGAGTGTTTATTAAATCAACATTTCAGGGCAAAGCACATTTTTGGCAAGTATTGTGGGTTATTTTCTATAATACACACCATAGCACTCCGCCTTTGTCTTTTCTAGAAAACCTGCTGTGTATAGGAGATACAATAATATAGAAGGTATACTGGAGCAGGGGCAACTTAGAGGGAAAGGGGAAAAGATTTATGACCTTCAATTATTTTTGTTAAAAATGCTCCTCAGGGCACAGGCACATAATATATTGTACTTTCCATTACTTTGTGCAAATGTAAAACATATCTAAAAAACACATTTCATCCTTATAACATGTTAAAATAACAAGTAGGATGTCATGACGTTAATTTGACAGATGGACTGTCATTTAGCAATGTTGTACAACATTAGTTAACAGCAAATTAATATCATCATACCCAATTTTTCTTAACACCTAGAAGGCATCAGATTGAAAAAACTTTCCTAGTAAGGTATCTTTGATTTGTTTACTAATCTAATGAGGCAAAATAGCTAGCTAAAAATATGCAAATGTAATCCACATGTAATTTAAAAATGGCTTTCGAAACATTTAAAAACAAATGGTAGAATAATCTAAAAACTCTGCTCTTAGCCACTATCCCCCAACTTTATCCCTCACGAAGGTAGTGATTTTGTTTTGACAAGTTCACATGTACATTATGAATCGACTCATAAAAATTTTCAGCATATTGTACTAGGTTTATTATAACCACCCTTACTATATATTAAGACCAGTATCTTTTCATCAACACCAGCTGTTAAGCAAACTCAAGTGACATGGTAGATTAATGATTAGTCAATAGAAAAGAAAGCAAAAACAGAATGACATAAATTTCATTTCATTACACCTTGGCATCTAAAGCCACAATTTATGTCCCACTGACCACAAATGACCTCTCTATTGTAAAACAGTCTTGAGGTATACAATTCTAGTAGCAACAACATTCACCAAATGTAGGTTAATTTTCAAGTCTTCATAGCAAATACTGATGTTTTCTCAAACAATTGTAATATCATTGGAATAACATCGGAAAATTATTTCTTGCAAATTTATCCCCATTGATAACTCAAATGTTTCTAAAGATGCTCTCCGTTAATATCTTTCATTATCTAATATACAAAGGGGAGGGGCAAAAGAGGAAGGAGAACTTCCATCCTAATATCAGGGTTTGAGTGAAAACATCAGCTTAACTTTAGCCGGCTCTTGGAGCAGGAACAGGAAGACTTGCAAAAACACGGCTTTAAATCTTTAGAGCTACATTCTAGACAAACACAAAAGAGTGATGTTATACTGTAAAATAGGCCTGCTTCTCTGTTAAAAAGAATGGTAGAAACCATACTTTTGTAGCAGAGAAACCTATAATTTCCTGATGGAAACAAAGAAGACTTGATTTCAGGAATGATTGTATCAAACTTAAGAATTTGCATGTTCTTTGCTTAAAAGTTGCAAATTTTACTGCCTTCAAGAAACTAACTCATTCCATACCAGTACCATATAACTTATTTCTCTAGTTGTCTTATGTATGTTAATTAAGTCACTCCCATTGGACTTTATGAGTACATTCTTTGTGCCCTGGCTGGTGCCGCTTGGTGGACTGAGCGCAGGCTTGTGAACCACAAGATCGCCAGTTCGATTCTGTCGGGACACAGGCCTGGGTTGTGGGTCAGGTCCCCCAGTAGGGGGAGTGCGAGAGGCAACCACACATTGACGTTTTTCTCTCTCTCTTTCTCCTTCCCTTCCCCTCTGTCTAAAGAGAAAATAAATAAAATCTTAAAAAAAAACAAAAAACAGGGACCATGTCTTAAACTTCCCCATCTTTCCCTTTATTAGCAGAGTGTTAAGCACAGAATATGTACTCAAATAGTTGACTGTGAAATTTTAGCAATGTTTATCTGTTAAAATATCTAGATGCATTTTTTACCCCAAGTCCAATTTTATTAGATAAGCATGTCTTCCTTTTTCTGCTTATGACTTATTCTAACCTTTCCTTCATCTATTCATCACTCCCGATCTTTCCTGTTCCTTTTTCCTCCCACTCCTGAGACACAGACATAGATAGATACAGACACGGATCGAAGTACGCACACAGACAATACTAAGCATGTAACACTCTTACAAAATTATATATAAAATATGTTATAATTTTATGTAATTGATTTCATCATAATGAGTATACTTTGTTTCTATCTTATTCCTTCAAAAAAATCTAAAAAACTAAATAAGGATGATTTTTTTAGGCTATCTTAAATTGACTTTTCCCACCAAAATCCCTGGCTCTCTCTTC
>PVKM010020865.1:0-23009 GCA_004027735.1 Carollia perspicillata
GGAAATGCCAGGGCTGGACTGCCTTCTTCTGCCGGGCAGGAGGTTGTCAGCTGTCCTGACATCATGTCGTTTTTTCAGTCCCAGCCCCCTCATCAGTGTGCCTTCCTCTTACCACGTCTCCGAGTTCTCTTTCGACCTCCTGCATTGTTTCCCGAGTATATCATTGTACTTTGCAGGGATAAGCAGGGAAAGATGAGTTATACCAGCTATTTTGTGTGGAAAGAGTCTTTCTGGTTAGATGTTTCAGTAGTTATAGGGTTAGATTCTTAGATATCCTTGAGCCAGCACACAACAAGGGGTCTCTCACTAGCCGTGTTACCCCATATAAGGCCTGGACTCTTGTCTTCCCTACTCTGGCTCTCGTCTGCCCTCATGCTCACCTGGAGTTTTCTAGAGAGTCACAAATTCTCACTTAATTATGCAGAGAACTCTGCTCTTTCTACACGGGAACCTATAACTCTTTTGCTAAGTCCCTTTGTCTATCTCAAACCCATCAATGGGCTTTAGTGGAACAAAAGAACCACTGCTCTCTTGGCCAGCTCAAAAGACAGATAGGGCTAGAGATCTTTCCTTTCCCAGTCGCCTTTGTCCTTTGAAGACATGCACTGCTTTAAATAGCATCCTGTATCACCCTGCGTGTTAACGCTTATGTAGATGGAGCATTTCTGCTCCACCTTTTGACCAAAGCCTGTGATCTCCTTAGGGGCTGGGATTGCATCCCTAGCGCCAAGCAGAGTGCCAAGCACAGAAAGGGTCTGTAATGAATGTGTGTTAAGTGTGGGAATAAAAGGCAGGCTGTTAGAGTCTTTCTTCCACCGTGTGAATAGGTTCAGCGTGACAATAATAGGTCTGGAGGGATTCTGAAAGGTCAATTAGTTCATCTTTCTGCTTCTGTCCAAGAACACCTACCAGATAACTAGGGAGCTAGTCTGAATTTAAGTACTTTAAAAGAAAAGAAAATTACAGTTTCTTTTAGTAGCCATTCCAGTGTTTAACGACTCCCATTGTCAGCAAGACTTTCTTTATATCTAGCCTAAATTCCCAACGTTGCATTCTTAAACCTTAGCAGGTAGAAATATGCAGCCAGCATTCGAAAGGTCTTTATTTCTTTAATTACTTTGGTGCAAGTATTTACAAGCTAAATATTTTCTTTCCATGCTATGCACTTAATTGTCCTTGTCACTTAGCCCTCAGCTACCGACGCCTTGATACTGTGGTGTGTTGATTGCATTGTTAGTTCCACCATCTGCTTTGGTTGTGCCCTACCACATTGGCTCTGCACTTAACCACATGACTTGCTTTGGCCAATGGGATGATAGCAAAGTTGATATGAGCAAAGGTTCAACGAAGTACCGGCACAGACTCTTTTCCTGCACCTCACCGGGAGATCCTGCCTAGGCTAACCTGGTGGAGAGATAAGAGAGCCACCTGGAGAAACGCTGAGTCTTTGGAGGTCAGGCCATTCAAGAGAGCCAGCCTGCTGCCGGGACTCCCACTGATCCCAGGCATGTGGAGGAGCTCGGCCAAGGTCAAGGGAGCCTGGCTCAGATGATCAGAAGCAAGAGCTCAATGGACCCATATACTCATGATGGGTCCTACACTACACTATGTAGTGACTGGATATTGTTTTAAAATGTTAATTTCTAAGGTTGTGTGTTCGATACTTTCCTCAGGAGGAACTTCCTGGCTATGGTGGAACTTGACCTCAAATGGTCTCCCCCTGCTGTCTGTGAAGCATGGAAGCTTCTCTAACACTTATTGTCTTTCTTTCTTGCTTGTGCATTTTTCTTGTTGCTTTTCTCAGAGGAACCAACCAGCACAAATCACCTTGAATTACTGCCTTCTGACCCTCATCTCTTTGTTGACCAGGATTCAGATTGTTTGCCTTTGTACATGTTTGTTATGTACCAGCATCTCTTCATGTTCTGTTATCTCTGGCCCTCCCCTTGCTTTACCTTTGAAATCTTGCTAGAGTGTTGCCCACTCCAACAGCACTGATATATTGTCATGAGATTGCATTCTGATTTATAACTAAAAATATTTCAGGGCAATAATGCCTCTGGGCGTTAACTAAGACATTTTGAACGTAATGCTAATGGGTCCAAGTTTATAGACTTAGTCCCCATATAGGCCACTAGTTTTACACAAAAGAAATAGTAAGTGTTTCATTTACCTCATACTCCTGAACAAGTCACAAGTTACATAAAGGCACACTCCATCACAAAGGGTTCTAGACAAGAGTGTGGATAGCCCAAGACCACTGACAGCCAGTGTGGACACTCACATATAAACACACATTTTGGTGACTATGCAGCAGGGACAAATCTTTATGTGGAGATAATATAAGCACAGGAAAATTATGCGTGAATAAAAAATGAAAATGGGTCTGTTTAGAATTGGCAACCAGAGAGAGTCCATTTGGCCATAATTATGTCTCATAAAATAATCAACAGGATATTTTTTTGAGTTATTCTGTGTGGCACTATTTTCGGATATACAAATACTTTAAAAATAATAACACATTTCTTTGCTGAATTTTCCTTGATCTTACTATTAAGTGGACTGATTACCAAATAGATCAAATGTTGAGTGAATTCAGGTCTGGTAAGAATTCCAGCTAGATATGGAGATATGCTTAAAGTGTAGAGAGTCACTGGGGTCTTAAAACAGGAAATGTGGGCATTTTTATGTCTCTCCAGTTGGCCATGTGATGCCAGGAAGATGAAAGGGTCTTTATGTGTTTCTCTTCCTCTGGAGAAGGAAGAGCAGAGAAGCTCGTGGGTCACAACTGTGACCGGTTATTGCAGCGTAGCAGGTTCAGCGGGGCCGGGAGTGGGCTCCTTGGCTGGAGCAGAGCAGACCCCAGGCCTCTTCCCTGCCGTGTTCTTCTCCATGTTTGTCAGTCGGACTCTGGCTGAGCAGAGATATGCACGGACATGCACAGAAAAATAAAAACGATGAATTCGTTTCAAAAGATTTTGCTATAAAATTATTTTCTCAAAATATACTCGAAGAAATAAAATAAATAATGTTAGGGAATCAAAGAGCAGTGTTTTATTTTTTTTTAAATAAAGATGAGTTTTAATATCATTTTAAATTAAATTGCACCAACTTTAAAGGTGCCTATGTTTTTGCTCAACAGTCCTCTAGGCCTCTCACATTGATTTCCCATCCGTTTCAGAACATCCCCATAATCCTATAGCTTCGGTCCCACTTATTCCTCTAAGAAGCGATACTGCCACCACCTACTATGACTAGTAGACCCCTGCCATGGATCCCCCTTGATTTTGTTATTTCTTCTTAAGCTTCTTTCAAATGCAGTCAGCCTTCTCCATTTCCCTGCCGACACTTCTTCCTTTAAGGTTAACCCTTTCTAATGTCATTTTCAGGGACACAAATTCAGCTGCACAGTCAAGGTAAAATAATGAGTAGCCACTTGGGAAACCCAAGGACCTTTCGTCGGTGCCCAACCTTCCTGGGCTTTCTTGACCTTTCGATGCCATTGGACACCTCTCCCCCTTCCCCAAGCCATTCATTCTCTCGTCGTTGGCTCCATGTCAGCACAGGGGACTCTGATCACAGCTTTCACGGGTCTTCCCTGGCGCTTCTCGATCCACTGGTCCCTACACGTGAACTTTCCCTGAACTCAAGTCCTCGGCTCTCAGGCTTCCTGCAGACACTCTTCCCTCACTGCGATCCTCGGCCCCTTGATCTCTCCCACCCGCTTCACTCCAACACCCACAGCGCCCGCCGGGTTACAACGTCCTACCCCGACCACAGAACATATGCTTTAATGTTGGGGCAAGTCACTCTGACCTTGACAACCACTGAATAAAGAACAAGTCATTTTTTCTCCTTTAGTACTCAACTTGATATGTTATAGCAAAGTCATTTTGTCCAGAACTGCGGTATCGCGAGGCACATAAATTATGTTTTGTTATTTAAACAAGGAAGTCAAACCTTGAAACTGCCAAATTGAAAAGTTTATGAGTTTTTTTTTTCCTGTAGACGAATGAATTTTGGGGCTTCTGGGTAAATTCACATTTACTCCGATTCACACTTCTGTTCGGTTAGGAAAGTGATTCCCTGACTTTTCTTTGTTTCCTGATGCAGCGCAACAGGGCATGCCTGTGGGGAAGGCTCAAAAGCAAATGAATTTTATTCACGTACGGAATTTTCAGCAAGTTGGAGAACTTCTGAGCGGTTTTATTCGGTGTTCCGGCTCTCTCACACGACGCCTCCTCCCTTTTGTTCTGTGTTGTTATATGCACTGTCTCTGAGGCTGAACGTGCCCCGGGAGACTGGGATGCTCACAACGGCCCAGCGGGGTTCTTGGCACCGGTGCCCGGAGGAGGCAGGGAGACCGCAGAGCAGAGGAGCCAAGTCAACAGCAAGCGGCAGGCGTCCAGGTGGTGCAGAGCGTGTCCACGCCTTTCTCCCGCCTCATCACCCTTCAGGACTTTGCCTGAAGTTCATGGCTGAGTGGATAAATCCTATTCACAGACAAAACTCATAACAGCGCTTTTATTCTTCCAGTGGATCTCAGCTTCTGATGATTTGCGTCAGCCATTCTGACCACTGAGTTTTTTACCAAGTTGCTGCAAATGAGACTGTTTCCTTTTTCTACAAATGGGGAAATAGCCTAAGATAAGACTCACCCTGCAGTGCTTGAGTTTGAGCAGTGAAGACTCATGGAACTAGCCCCTTCCTAAGCATCAATGCTTCACAGACGTGACATGAAGGGAGCTGGAGTGACAGCATACTAAGAAAATAGCGATTCCTTCCCGTAACACATTCATGGTCCCATCAATGAACTTACAATGATTCCAGGGCTTCTAAAATCACATGTGGCATTTTCCTACACTGTGGATGGCTTCTTTCTCCATCTGGGGAACTCAGTCTTCATTAGCATGTCCTATAACATTGTCACACGAAGTCTGTGGTCTGTGGACCAGCAACATCACCGTCCCCTGGGGCACAAAGATTCTCAGTTCTAATGCAGGCCTACTGAATGAAAGCTTGCATTTGTGACGAGATCCTCAAGCAATCTGTATGCACATTCATTTCTGAAAACAAGGTTCTAAAGCGTGAAGTCCATATTCTAAGTTTTACTCATTGATAATGCAATCTAGTGACCTTTCTCTTTTCTTTATGTTTTTCCCCTTTCTGTGTCTTTTAGAGAATGGATTTAAAAAAATACTGTATCACTCAGCTACATATATTCAGTGGAGTTTAAGGCTTCCTGGTCATAACGATTAGAGTTAGTATCAGTCATTGAAACTATGGGAATCCAAACCTATGAGAATCTGATTCTAATTCCTGACTTGCCTATTTGATAAGCCAATTCTGAGCTCTCTGTCTCTCATTGTCTCTGTCTCTCTCTTTGTTTCTCTCCCTGTTTCTCTCTCTTACACTCACTCACACACACACACACACACACACACACACACACAGACACACACTGCCAGGGGGCATGTAAAAATCCACTTTTCTACTTCCAAGGACAGAGCCATTAAACATTGTACATTAAAGACACCCTTTAATTGATACAGTGATTTTAGGAACCCTAAATGTTAAGAATAGAGACGGTTCTAATAAAATTCTATCTTTAGATGACCTACTTTAGGAAAATTGTTTTCCAATAGGCCATTATTTTTGCAATTATATCGTGTGCAAAGAGAGAAATATTTGATTAGAGTCACACCTACAATTCAGTACGGTTAAGTGAAACCTCCGTCTTAGAAGGAGCGAAGCGTTCTTGATAATTGAGTGTGTCACTTATCTTAGTTTGTCTGTGAGAGGAGCATCTTAGATGAGATTGAAAGCACTAATTATCTCCTAGACCTGCCCATCCCCCAACACTAATGCCCTGAATTTTTCTATTGACTTGGAGGCTGAGCTGGAGTGTGGTCTGTCCTCCAAAGGAGGAGTTGGAAAGAATTTACAGTGTTCAGCCTAGCAGTCTTTTGGGAGAACAATCTATATTGATTGTACATTCAACACCAGAGAGAAAGTGGCAACTTCCATCCCCAGGGATTGGCTGTCCCCTGACTCCACTTCAGAGACCTTGTTTAGAAGTCAAAGAAGGCCTGGAGAAATAAGTAAGACATTTAAGCAGAACTCAGGAACACAAAATGAAAATTCTTTTGACTATTTTACTTATTCCTTTGCTTATTTATGTATTTATTCAATACATTGTTATGAAGGGCCTATTTTCTGTTAGGCATTATTCTATGTACTCAATTTATAGCCCATTGATCATAGTAGACTTAGATACCCACCATCTATGGATTAACAACTTTCCAGTAGGAAGCCACTGGAGGGTTGTGAGTGGAGGTGTGATATGATTTAGCTTGCGCTTCAGGAACAGTCCCCTGGCTGCTCTATTAAAAATAGATGCATGCCATGACCAGCGTGGCTCAGCTCGTGGGGCATCGTCCTGCAAAGGGAAAGGTCACTGGTTCCATTCCCAGTCAAGGCACATGCCTAACTGTGGGCTTGGTGCCCTGTTGGAGCACCTACAAGAGGCAACTGATAGATTGCATTTATTAAACAGAATGAACTAGCAGCCAAGCAAGGACATCAGTGTGAGAGCTTCTCTGTGTCTGTCTCGGCTCATAGACTCTCCGACTCAGTTGCTTAAGACTCCAGAACAATTCACTCATGTTAGCACTTCTGATTTAACACCTTATGTTAAAGCAAAAGACAAGAAAACCATTTCCAGGAAGTATTACTTAAATCTTACTTTGAATAATAGACTCTTCTTCACGAAGGGTAGCTTCAGGTTGGATATCCGGTGCAGACTTCTATAAAAAAATCTTTCTAGAAATTACAATAGCTTCTGAATGTCTTCTAAAACTTCCTATCAGAATTTTATTAAAAATTCAGGTCTTGATCTCTCAGTATATCAACTTGCATGAGAAATGGATTTAGGGATTAAGGGAAAAGAAGTTAACATTTGTTGATAGCATATTATGTGCCAGACACTGTATGTACATTTTTTAAATTTAATCTTTAGGCCAGTAATGAGCAGTGCAACTGATAGTCATTATTTCTAATACACAAATGTGGAAAATGAGCTCAGAGTGTTTAAGTATTTTCCAGTGGCAGAACCTCACAGTGGCAGAAGCAGGACTGGGAACCCTAAGCTGTCTTCTTCTGACAGCTTCATGCTCCATCAGCGGTGACTCTCAGTCAGTGGAGACCACCGTGGGCACTGCCTTTTGACTGCTCACCATTATTACATCGTGGCAAATGAATCAAGTGTGTAAATTTTAGACCGTTGCAAACCTTACAGTTTTATAAGTCAGGTCATCTGAGCAACTGCCATCTTGAATTGCTTGCTATACCATAGTCCTGTAAAGGTCTGGCTGGCACAGTTGACATTTGATAGAGCAATACAGAAGCCATTGCCCACCTGGATGGCCATTATCCAAAGAAAATGCCAAGCGTTGGTGAGGACGTAGATAAATTAAAACCCTTGTACACCATTGGTGGGAATGTAATATGGTACAGCCATTATTAAAAAATAGTATGGAGGTTCCTCAAAAAATTAACAGTAAAAGTACCCTGTGATCCAGCAATCCAATTTCTGTGTATATATTCAAAAGAATTTAAAGCAGATTTTAAAGAGATATCTGCATACTCGTTTTTATTGCAGTATTATTCAGAATAGCCAAGACGTAGAAGTAAGTCAAATGTTCATTGACAGATAAATGAGTAAAGAAAATAGGGCATATACATGCAATGGAATATTATTGAGTCTTAACACAGAAGGAAATCCCATCACATGCTGCAACACGGATGGAACTTGAGAGCATTGTGCTAAGTGAAACAAACCAGTCATAAAAGGGCAAACACTGTATGATTCTACTCATATTATTTAAAGTAGTCAAAATCACAGAAACAGAAAGTAGAGATGTGACTGCCAAGGGTTGAGGAGAGAGAGGGGAAGGAATTAGTGTTTAATGGGTAAGGAATCTCAGTGTTACAAGAAAAAGTTCTAGGAATTGTTGTACAATAATGTGACTGAACTTAATACTACTGAACTGTACTGAAAATGGTTAAGACAGTAAATTAATGTTACATTTTTTAACCACGCCTTTAAAAAACTCAAAGAAAGAAGTGATCTCTTAATCAGTATATAATCACTATTACCTTTGGAAAATCTTAGATAAGAATTAACCATACATTCCCAGTCTCAGTTCACAACAGGTTCATTGATAGCAAATGTTTGTTGGTTGTTGCTTTTCAGGGAAACAAAACATCTCTGTAAATGTTTCCCTTGTGTGGTCTCTGTTTTGCACAACTGACATTTAAAGCTACATCTGAACTTGCTCCTTATAGTGGAATATGGCTTTGTTATGGAATTGTTGGTATTTTCATGTGCAACATTAAGAATAAAGCACTTACCCTTAATAAAAAGAAGTGATCATTGAAGCAATTCATTTCTCCATATCCTCTAAGATCTACCTTTGTATCAAGTTAGGTCCCTTAAATGCTAAGTACCTGGAACATACGTTAGTATTTAACTTCCTGTAGAAGTGATTTCATAAATTTATAATACAATGACACATTTTCACCTTTATTCAGGATGGACCTAATAAATGACTGTATTAATAATACTTCACCATTTTCAAAACTGCTATTAAACACCATGTTTATTATACAACCCTAATGTTCCTTATAAAAACACTTCTGTGTTCTATCCCTCTGATTTTCCTGAATTTGAATGTTTCTATACTTTCCTTACTCAGTATTCTTCTTCATTTATTATAAAATGATAATGATACCACTCATACTATTGACTTCTTGCTTGGCATCCAGGAAGCCGAGAATATATGGTTTCATAAAATTTAGGGATGACTTAGCCCAGGTTTCTGTTATAATTACCACCACCATTTCTATTAAGCATTACCTTTTAAATTTATATTGTATTGTGAATTAACATTAACCCTATTATGGACTTGACAAAATGAAATATCTGAACTTGTTGATATTCTCAAACCACACTCAGGTCTCCAAACTTGTCATTGGAAGACTTTCACATATGTGCACTTGCCTATTGAAGCATTTCTCAAATGTGTAAAAACTGTCCTTAAAGGCAAAAAGAATAAATGAAAACTCTTGAAAGGATTTGGGAGGATATCTCAAATAACCCGTTACAGTCATCATATTCCTTTGTAGCTTCCTGTTTCATCTTCCCCATAAAACATCTGCATTTTTAAAGATAAAAAGATAATTTTAAAATCATACACCAAAGTTCTTCGCTTTTCTTCCTCAAATTTTCAATAAAATTAATACTCATTGTAGTTATACTGTCTTTTATGTTGTGACTTTGAAACCCCTTTAATTCCCAACACTAAATGTAATATAAGAGAGAAATTTAGAACTGAAAGTAAACTTGCATATAACCTTTGCTATTTCCTTCCTTTCCCATGTAATAAAAGGCAAGTACAGAAAAGTTCAACAGGGATAGCCCAGCAAGGAATTTGTTTCCGGTCTTCCGCATTAGAGGTTGCACAACTTACCTTATTCCACGGTCCTTTCTCCTGAAGAACCACACGAGGAGACTGGATCTAGTGAACCCCGGGTTTCTTTTCAGCTCCACTGTTTTGTTTTTGTGTTTCTGAAAGCCGTGACCACGCTGAGCTTCAGTAATATAAGTGGGGTTAAAAAAATAATGGATGTCAATGGCGGCTCTGAAGATGTTCAAACTTATGAACTCTTAACACAATGCCCATATGGGAATATTTTGAAGGAGGCAGCCATGTTCCTAGATACTCTCTCCAAAAAGGTGCACAGAGGTTTGGGTTTCGATTTTAGCTTTCTCTTCAGCTCTGTTTTTATTTTAGAACATGTCCAGGGAAAGACATCAACAGCGGGATCTAACTTGTGTATATCGGATGCTCCTGGAAATTCATTCAGGTCTTTGAGCCATGAGCCCCCAGTCTGTGCTGTGCAGCAGAACTCTCTGTGGCCGGGGGATGCTCTGGAGCTCCTCTTTGCAATATGGCAGCCACCAGCCTCATGCGGCTCCTGAGCCCTCGAGATTGCCTAGGGCAATCGAAATGTTGAATTTTACATTTTATTTAGCTTTACTTAATTTGAATTTAAGTTGCACGTGTGGCTCCCGGTGACTGGACTGGACTGCATCCTCTCGGAGTCTTACAGCAGAAAAGAGTCGAAGACATTTGAAGAACGAGAGGAGTGATTTTCAAGACACTGATACAAAGAAAAAACGCACAGGCAAGTGTCTTTTTATTTGCAGTTTTCCAGAAATGTCAAATTAGTCATTGTTAATGCTATTAAGAAATAGGTCAGATGAGGAAAAATGTTTTATCTTTATTTTAAAAAGAGACAAATGACAGGGGTAAAATTAACTTCCTTAAACAGAAAATAAAAGTGAGCACTAATGCCATCTTGTGGATTCTGCTGGGACAAGCTCCGATTGGGAGGCTGTGCTCCTTGACCAGCTCTGAGGTGAGGCCCTGTTCACAGTAGCTTTTCCACTGCATCTTCTGAACGTGGGGCCATGAATTACAGTCACAGCGCCGCGAAGAATGCCCACAGGACAAAAATCAACTTTAGAAAAAGAAATAGATGATCTTTTAGCCTTCAACGACTGGTAAAATATGGGCACGTATCTGAAGCAATGAGCTTTTGAACAAACTAAGAGTTGGCTCCTGTTTTGCTTCATTTTCACAATAAACCATCTAAAAAATTTACACCCAAAATATCTTCCTTTACCCTTTTTAAGTATTGTGAAAAGGGAAAAAAATGATACAATGAAGTGTTTAGAAGTTTCCAGGATTCTCGAATCAAAATACAAGCATTTTTTAATGTGCATTTTTATTTTAAATTCTTAAAAATGTTTCTGATTGTCATTCATGGCTGTATTTGCTTACACACACACACATCCCTTTGGTAATTTATTTTTCTGGTACAACTGAGAATATGAAAATAGCTTTATTCTAGACAATGCTTATCTGCTAAGATAAAATGATAATAAAATCACTTTGCACACATAATGGGAATGAGGAAGGATAATCCTGCATATGTAATTATGATAGGGAATGGGGAAGAAGATGATTATATATGTTTTATTCCTTTCCATTTGGCTCTGGAATGGGGCTGATGATTGATATTGGAGGCATCTTTTTATATATAACTAGCTTTTTAATGATCACTAGCTTCTAACCATTTTTTTCTGGCAATATCAAATTAACCATTATGTTAGGGCATTCTGTAAGCCTGAATTTGAGGGAAAGGGGAAACGAAGAGAGGAAGAAGTTGTAATTGATGGAAAACCTGGAGTTCAGAATTTCAGAAATTTAATCTCAGAGCTGATCATTGTGCACATTGGTCCGCAAACCAGGCAGAGATTGAAGAGAAAGGAGTCAGGAGAGAAGGGACATTTAGGAACTCGACCATCACAAGATTCTTTGTCCCCCAAAAAAGAATGTATCGGTACCACAACCTGGAATAGGGAGATGCACATACTGCTCTGCAGAAAGAAATAGCAAGATTTTGAACATATGGTAATGAACAAAAAAGGCAACGTGTGCTGCAGATACACACTGAGCCTGAGGCAGCAAGTCCAGAAGAAATGGATCGGGAAGAGGAGCCAGAGCTGTGATAAGAGACCTCGTCATGTAGGCGTACGAGTGGAATCATGAGAGGAAAAGAGTTTCCTGATCATGGGCTTAATAGGAGGCCAGCTGGATTAACTTTCAATGGGATAGGTAAGAACAGAGCATACAGTTACAGGAGAAGCTGTCTGAGAAATTAGAGACAAATCAAGTACAATTCCCAAGGAACAGAAAAGACAATAATATCAGAAATATTAAAGCTGTCCAGTTCCATCCATGCTGTCCCGAAGGCTGGGAGCTCCTTCTTTCTTTTTGCTGCGTAGTATTCCCTTGTGTAAATGGACCACAGTTTTTTGATCCACTCATTTACTGATGGGCACTTAGGTTGCTTCTAACACTTGGCTGTTGTGAATTGTGCTGCTATGAACCTTGAGGTACATGGGTTCTTTTGAACTGATGTTTCAGGATCCTTAGCATATAATCCCAGCAGCGGAACTGCCAGATCAAAAGACAGTTCCATTTTTAGTTTTCAGAGGAAATTCCAAACTGTTCTTCACAGTGGCTGCACCGTTCTGCATTCCCACCAACAGTGCACTAGGGTTCACTTTTCTCCACAGCCTCACCAGCACTTGTTTGTTGATTTGATTATGAGAGCCATTCTGACCAGTGTGAAGTGGTATCTCATTGTGTTTTTTTAATGTAGTTTATTTATTATGCTATTACAGTTGTCCCATTCCCCCCCTTTTATTCCCCTCTGCCCTGCACACCCCCATCTCCATTCCCCCCTTAGTTTATATCCATGGGTCATAGATTTAAGTTCTTTGGCTTCTTCATTTCCCGTACTATTGTTACCCTCCCCTGTCTATTTTGTACCTACTATTTATGCTACTTATTCCCTGTACCTTTTCCCCTTGTTCTCCCTCCTTCACTAATAACCCTCCATGTGATCTCCATTTCTGTGATTCTCTTCCTGTTCCAGTTATTTCCTTAATTTGCTTTTTTTTTAGGTTCAGTTGTTGATAGTTGTGTGTTTGTTGTCATTTTACTATTCATATTTTTAATCTTCTTCTTTTTCTTAAATAAGTCTCTTTAATATTTCATATAATAAAGGCTTGGTGTTGATGAACTCCTTTAACTTGACCTTATCTGGGAAGCACTTTATCTGCCCTTCCATTCTAAATGAAAACTTTGCTGGAGAGAGTAATCTTGGATGTAGGTTCTTCCCTTTCATGATTTTGAATACTTCTTCCAGCCCCTCCTTGCCTGTAAGGTTTCTTTTGAGAAATCACCTAAGTCTAAGGGGAACTCCTTTGTAGGTAACTATCTCCTTTTCTCTTGTTGCTTTTAAGATTCTTTCCTTATCTTTAATCTTGGGTAATGTAATTATGATGTGCCTTTGTGGCTGCTTCCTTGGGTTCAACTTCTTTGGGAACTCTCTGAGCTTCCTGGACTTCCTAGAAGTCTATTTCCTTTGTCAGATTGCAAAGGAGAAAATCAAGAAATTTCTTCTTCATTATTTTTTCAAATAACTTTTCAATTTCTTGCTCATCCTCTTCTTCTTCTGGCACCCTGATGATTGGGATGTTGGAATGTTTCAAGTTGTCCTTGAGTCACTGTGGTTTTAATTTGCATCTCTCTGATGGCTAGTGTTGTTGAACATCCTTTCGTATGTCTCTGGGACCTCCGTATGTCCTCCTTGGAGAGTGCCTGTTCAGGTCCTTTGCCTATTTTTTAATTAGGTCGTTTGTCTTCCTGGAGTAGAGTCCTGTGAGTTCTTTATATATTTTTGAGATGAAACCCTTGTCCCAAGTGCTGGAAGCAACCTAAGTGCCCATCAGTAAATGAATGGATCAAAAAACTATGGTACATTTACACAATGGAATACTATGCAGCAGAAAGAAAGGAGTTCCTACCCTTTGTAACTGCATGGATGGATCTTGAGAGTATTATACTAAATGAAATAAGCTAGACAGTGAAATAAAAATACCACATGATCTCACCTATAAGTGGAACCTAATCAATGAAACAAATAAGCAAGCTAAGTATAACCAGGGACATTGAAATAAAGAACAAACTAACAGTAACCAGCGGGGAGAGGGCAGAGTGATAATGGGGGAAAATAGGGGAAGGGTCATCAAGGAACATGTATAAAGGACACATGGGCAAAGCCCAAGTGGGTAAGATCAAGAGTGGGAGGTGGGCATGGGTGGGGCGAGGCAGAGTGGTAAACAGAGACAACTGCACTTGAACAACAATAAAAAAACAAACAAAAAACAAAGTAATTTATGTACAACTTACTGAATGCAAACTAAAAAAAAAGAATAAATTTACTGGCCAAATGTAGGTCAATGAAATAACAGTAGCAGATTTTGAAGATTTATACAACAGGAACTTCAGAGAAATGTAAGTTATCCTTGGAGATATTCATGAAAGAAGGCTAAAATGTAAGTGGGCATAAATTCAGCTTTTCTTCTGCTGGAATTTAACTAAAAATATCAAAAGGCAATGAGGAAAATTTATGTCACAGAAGTTTAAAAGAGAAAAATAAAATTAGTATTTCTATTTCTGTTAACATGACAGGCTACATGATCTGAAGACTCACCTGCAATTACCATCTAGAAATGCAGGATGAGATATAATAAACAATTTTTGAATTATAAAGGTGAAGTACACAGGGAGCCTGATATAGGAGCCTCATAAATAGAGGGAAATAAAAATAACTGTTGTTACATGTATGAGCTGCAACTGTACAACCCTGAAGCATTTGTCACGGAAACACTCATAGAGAAATAAGGTGAACTGAGGTTAGCAAGAAAGAGAGGTGGAACTGATACAGCTTCTAGCGTCCAAAAGCCAAGACTCGCAAAGGGCTATGTGCTCAGTGAGAGGAAATCTTAGGAAATTCTGCGTACCAGCTGGAGACGACAGCAAAAATAATTGTGTGCCTCAGCCTGTGTTCTGTGAATTGATAAGCATGGGTATAACCTCACTGATATTTGGGGGCTGAGTTTATGTTATCTGAATTTTTTGGAAATCCGTATGCTGAGAGATTGACATACATGGTTCTAAGCTAATGATAGATCTGGGGCTCCTAGCAGAGGTAAAATCACTAGGAATATTTTTATGGCCCAGATCATAGAAGGTTTTATTGAGAAAGGCCCTCATCTGGCAAGTAATGAAATATAATATAGTATTTTAAAGCTCAAGTTCAAACAGTCCATCACAGGCAAACTTTAGAATATTAAATAAACCAAAATATTGAACTTGAAAAATTTGAGATAATAAGATTACATTGTAAAATAATATAAAATAAATGTTTTATGTATATAAAGAATTGTCCAGTTAGAAAAGAAAACTGGTAGATTTTCATAAAAATTAAATATATAGTCTTCAAAATGAAAAAAATGTAGTAGACAGGTTAGGCACAGGAACATAAAATTAATGAACTACAAAGTACATTCAAAGGAATTATGCAATATGTAGCACAAAAAGATGATGAGATGGAAAATATTGAAGAGAAGATAAGAGACATGGAGAACAGAAGGACAGATTTCAACACAGTAAATAGCAGATACAGATGGAGAAACTAGTGAGAATGGGGAGAGGTAATATTCAAAGGTAACAGGCTAAGGAATTTCTGGCATTGATGAAAGGGATGAATTTTCAGATTCAAAGAAAGCAATTTACAGCAGGATAAAGAAATTTCAGGTTGAGAAATACTAAGTGACAAAAGTAGAACACCAAAAAATATTACTTACAAATCACTAATAATTAGGTTGTCTTCATGTTTCTCAGCTGCAACAAAAGCAATCAGAAAAAAAAACACACAAAAATTTCAAAGAGCTTTGAGAAATAATCTTGAACTAGATTTCTATACCCAGCTCAACTACAATTTAAGGATGGAGGTTAAAGATACTTTCAGACAAAAAACATTGGGAGAATTTACCACTCACAGAATAATACTAAAAGAACTACCAAAGAATGAAATCTAGGAAAAAGAATTGTGAACTCACACTTGTATGGAATACAAGAACCATTGATACACCAGCAAAATGTAAATATGTGGGAAATCTAAATATGATGATGATGACGATGATATGATGACACCTGCTTTAGTGGGTATTAACAGAAAGTTTATCTAAAATGCAGCGTAACAAGAACATGTAAGGTCAAAGGAATGTGGAAAGTGTTAAAGCTTTGCTTAGGGTCTTGCCTTGTTTGTGAAAAGTGTAGAGAAACTGATTGACTTTAGACTTCCTTATGTTTATTTATTTAACACATTTTATTGTGTATATCAACTTTTCATTTTTCAATTGCACTTGACATACAATATATTAGTTTCAGATCTACAACACAGTGACTAGTTATTTAGTGTATTTAAAAATTTAACAGCTAAAAGTAAAATAAATAGAATGTGTATATTTGTTTAATAACGATGTTTCCCTAAAGAATTGAGAGCCACTCCTCTAACAGAACAAATTGATAGTACATAAAAATGAAGACATGATGGATATACTGAATTTTGTTTACACAGCCAGTACTTTACGATTTTATTCTTCTTCAGACTGCTTCTTTAAAAATGAGAGTATTTCCCTTGTCAAACTGTGGTCCTTGGCGACAGTTCAACGCCAACAGGAATCTCTGACTTGGGGTGCAGGGAAGAAGAAACTGTATTTAGTGCAAACAGCTCAACGGTAATGCAGCATGGTTGCAAGGACAGCAGTGCTGCGGAGCAGCCATGAAACTGACCCTGGGCCAGTGGACCCAGAGGCCAGCTCCTCTTCAGCTGGACAGCTCCGCTCAGCGCGGTTCTGCTCCCGTGAGGCCTCCTCCATGTTTCTGGTCCAGCCAGAAAAGTCAGTCTTCAGTGGAAAGTGTACTCTCCCGAGTGGCAGAGTAGCTGGTTTATATAAACAAAAGTCCCCTCCCTGGTCCCTGATTGGTCAAAATAAAGCCACGCCCACTGGACAGAGCAGCAATCTCTGACCAGAAGCAGAAAGTCTCAGTCCTATTGGTTGAAACAGGACTCCAGCCACTGCTTTAGAAAGGCTGGCTCAGATGGCAGAAACCCAGAGCAGACAGGCAGGCAGGCAGTTCAGTGTGGAGGCTTCCAGGTGCAGTTTGCGTGAGAGGTCACCGTGCAGAGATGGCTGCTGGGCTCGGCTTGTCTGTTTCTCAGTCAGCCACCAGGAGCCCTGCTTAGTCCTCAGGGTTCATACCCTATATATCCAAAATAACATGATCACATATAGTAATAATTCCTTAATAGTGCTTGATACTCATTTTACTACTTGTTATAAAAATCCCCTTGAGCTGTTTCCCCCCTAAGTAGAACCCAATGGTGTTTTTCCTTGTGACTGTGTAGCGCTTGTTTAATATGAAAAAGATACTCAGCCCCCCAGCAATCATTTAGTTAATATTAGCAACAATTGATCATCTTTCCTGAATCAATTGAGCTTTAAAGTGATGATTTTCAAATTCCATTATTTGTTCCAAATATATTATCTAGCATTCTTCTATAAAGTAGTGCTGTTTCATCAACTGAGACTATCTGGTTATCCTAAAATTAAGTTCTTTCTAGAACAGCAGAGTTAATGCTTATTCTCCTCCCTTTATTTAACATTTTTCATAGTAAAGATTTGTTTTAAGAGTAGCCTCAGCTGATAAAAATGATTTTTTGGCTTTATCTTTCTTTAGTGTCATTATAGACACATAGATTTTCATGCATGCCAAGTGGTTCAGTCAACTACAACCATTATTATTTGTTTGATGATCCAACTGACATAATTCTGGCCATACAAGAGCCCCTTTAAGTTGGCTTCCTTGTCCTTTTGATAAATTCCATTAATATTAAAAATGTTCTTGCTTTTTTTTGGCAGAACAAGATATTCCAAGATACTGTATCTCCTTTACTCAAATCTGCACTCGGCCATTTCTCCAAGGACACTTGTTTCTTTTAGTCATGAATTATATAAAAGATGAGAACCTGAGCAATGAGGAACTTCATTACTGCTGCAGCCACCACATGTTTAAACCATCGCGATGGACAATCTGAGGCAGTCAGCAAACTCCTTTTACCTTTTCACCTTATCCTCTCCTTGTCTCCTATTTTTCTCCTTTACTGTGCTATTTCTGCATTGTTATACAAAATTTATGTTCTTTAGCCACTCATATCCCTTACTGTATTAGTAATAATCAGTAAATGTGAGTAGACAAAAGTTTCCAGTTAGAACAGGAAGATTCTCTCAAAAAGTCACAGATAGGCTGTTTACAAGTAGTGCATTTAAAACCTCATTACGAAGAATGGAAGAAAAAGTGGTAAGGATGTCTGTGCAGGGAAACCACTAACCAGAGACAGTGTATTACCTGTATTTTTATCAGCACAGAACAGACTCTAAGGCAAAAGCTTGGATAGAGATAACAATGACTCTTACTGATGGTAAGATCACTAATTATTGTGCAAAAGTATTACAATTCTGAAATTGTCTTTATGAGGTAAAATTGTCAGAATTTCCAGGGGAAATTTATAAACCCACAATCAGACTGGAATACATGTATCTGGGATGTTTTAACAAGTTAAGGCACAAAATCAATAAAGCCATATAAGTTGAAACAAAAATGATGAGTAAGCTTCATCTAATGAACATACAGAGAACCTTGTACTTGCAGACACACTGGGAGCAAACGTGAACACATCACTGCCTGGACCACAACACAGTGTCACCAGATACCACAGCATCAGCATCAGGACCACGTTATCTGACCAATAATCAAAATCAAAATGATGAGATCATAAAACACGCCCTTCTAAAGAATGCAAACGAATGTACAATACCGTTACATATCAAAACTTGTAAAATGTAAGTTAACCAGCTTTTAGAACGAAAGGTAGAACTGCTGACTATGTCTATTAGAAAGATTGGGAATTAAATAACCAAGGAGGCAACTCCGGAAGTGATAAGAACAGCAGGGTGCATGCCAAGAAAACAGAAGGGAAAAAATAATGAAGTCCCCAAATGAGTAAAAGAAAAGAAAAGGTCAATGGATAGCGGTGATGGGGTCAAAGCATTCCTGTGAAAAGACTAGCGACACAGTGAAAACTCCTGGCAAATGTTATCAAGAGAAAATAAAGGAAAGTCAGAAAGCACTAGAATGACAAAGGACCTGTGGCTGCAGCTCCGGTAAAGGTAGACTCCGTGTATCTTGCTCAGGGCCGTGTTTTCCATGAGCGGCCGAGGCCCCGGCAGAGTGGGCACTGTAATAATATTGGTTGAGAAACTTCGTGGACCAGGCAACATCTTTGGTAGTTGTGACATATTCATCACAAATATACAGAGCAAAGTAATGTATTAAATGTTTTTTTCATGACAAAATAGCTGAAGGAGAGAGGAGTTTTCTGAGAAATAAAGAGATGGTTTTGGCAAGCCTTGGCAAAGAAGTAAGGGGCAATGGCATAAAAACAGCATAATTTAACCTTTGAATATGTTATGCATAACCACATGTTTGGGGCACAACCAACCCATCCCCCAGATGGGATGTTAAAAAGCTTTCAGGGGCTTAATGCTGCTCTTAAGGTAGTAGGTCCACAGCTTTCTTTTATAAAATGAGCTGAGTTGAGAACAAACAGAGATACCCTAATGATACAGCCGTACGTGAACACGGAGAGCCGGTCCTCTGAAGGAGCAGGGGCTTCGAGCGCTACGTCCTACAAAGGCTTTAAGAAGGGACATCTGTGCCACCAAGTCACAAGTAACTTCAAAGAAAATATAATTGAAGAATATTCCCTAAAGACACACGGCGGGGCAAAATTAGGTTTACGGTTGTGAGGACATGAAACACAGAGTTTATTCTTGTACTATTATTTATCAGTTACTGCAATTTTTCCATACAAACAACTGTAAACCTCATTTTGCCCTAACCTTTGTTTTCTAATTGTTTGAAATGTTGCCAAGTTCTGGCAAAAAGAACATGAAAGGGAAACACTGAATAACATACACACTATACATACTTACAACATCTCCATATATATAACCATTTTGGACTCTGACATATTAACACTCAGTGCCTCCTTTTAATGTTTATTGCTAGGAACAAATGGGATATTGAGTGCCTATTGATCTAGAGATGATCACACTGCTCGTGGTGAATTTTATATTAGAAAATCAAACCATCTTTGACTGTTCTCCAAAGAGGTTGATTCCCCACCTGAGTTTGACTAAGACAAGTCTGGTCTCATGGCTGTTGCCAGTGGCCCTTTGGGTAAACCTTAACAGGAAACGTAGTACTCTGGTTTATTTCTCAGGCTCTTAAACTCAGGAGATAGTATAGAATAGAAAAAAAGTGTGCACATCACAAACTACTAACAAAAGGACTTCAGAGATTAAGAACATTTATTCTCTCGATGTTCTGGTAGTTGTCACAGTGATTAACTCCTGGTGTCACAGGTGTAAGAATGGGAGAGAGCAAACGGAAAGTTACTGTTGCACGAAGCTCTCTCACGAGACGGATTTGCAGGTGGGAAACTGTGGCGGAAGAACCACAGAGGAAGCCAACCATTAGGATCTCACAGACTTGCTCTCAGTTAAAAAATTTTGCATCTTGCACAAATTAATTGGAATTTAATAACAGATGGAGCCAGATCTCGGGTCAGCAGAAGAGAAAGTTTTCAGTGGATTGATAAGACTTGATGAAAGTTTCCCGTCTCCTTTGTATAATAAAAGAACTTCACAGAGGTGATTCAGGAACATCAGTGGGGCTTGGGCCTTCACAACGGGCACCATCGGGCATCCAGGTAAGAACCTGGCGGGGGCCAGCCAATGTGTGTTCCGGATCAGCACATCTGACTCTTCCCCCCAGGAAAGTGTTTCTCTTTGTCTCTCAATTGTGTTGGCTGATGCATGGTACCATTTAAGGATGTTTATTTCAGCTTTGTGAACTAAGAAGCTCGGGGTGGCATCTGTGAATAGACTTTCTTGATTTGTACTTTACAAAAACATACCCAGCCAACCACCACACTAGGTAGTATAAAAATCTTGGCTTTGTTATCTGAATGAGTTAAATTTCTGTCAAGTGTTGCTAGAAATGTTTGAAGCAATCTAGATATTTTTAAAATAAAGGATACAGTTTTTTTTATAGAAGGCTTGAAAACAACAACCTTACATGCTTCTGAAAGATTGAAAAGATTGAAGGTAGTGGCAATTGCAGACACCTATGGAGATATTTTTCTGAGCATTTCTCTGACATACCTACTCAGTTGGTTGTCCTTTGGTGACCTGCATTGTGGGCTGCGGCTCACAGCAGTGGCTGAATATACATTTGTCATTGAAAGGACTAAAAATCCCCCAAGTGTTACTGGCCTGGGTGTAATAAAACAGACAGCTGAACTCGAACTGATTGAAATGCAGTCTAGCCTACAGCTACAGGCAAAGTTAAAGACGCAGGCATGGCGATGCTTATAAATTGACTTAGCTTTTAACACGGGCTCCATGCAGTGTCTACCATTCTTGGATGTATGTGGCTTGCTGAACTCGAGGTTATGCTGAGAATGATCTTCACCAGAAAGAGCTTAGCAACCGAAAAGGTCACCAACATAAACTGTTCCTTTATGGATATTCTGCGTATGCATCTGTGTATGAGTGTACACCTGCGTACACTCAGAGACATGATGGCTGTGGAGAAAGGATGTCCAAGGGCAAAAGAGCAAGCAATAATAATATATACTTATTTTTATTGACTCATTTGGTGCAGAAATCTGTATCAATTTCAAGGGTGTCTAAGGCATGTACAATGTAGGATAAGGGTTAGGTTTCTATATTTGGACCTGAGACTGGGAGTTAGGCTTTGCCAAGAACACGTGGGACAACTTCAATGTCTAACCTTGAAAATGCATTGAAAACACTAACAATCTCTCCAACGTCATCTTTACCGACTCCCTGTGGCAGGGTATTGCCTCAAGAAGCAGGCAAGGGGGTGGATGTTACTGTAGCAAGAAGTTTCTGAGGTTTCATCACAGTGCTTGGGGCTTGTTTCCAAATATCATTTATAGATGTGGCCCTGAAGTAATTCGATTAGATGCCAGTCTGATTCCAGAAAGCATCCTTCCATCATAGGTCTGCCTCCATCACTGAATGAACAACCCTCCATCAGTCCAAGTCCCTTGTATTTATATTCATGTAAAAGATGCACTAAAAATTAAATCAGGAATGCCCATGGGAATGCAGGTCTCAACCTGTCCTGGGTTGAAAAGGGTGCGGGCCCCACTGAAAGTGATTAGAACAAGAAAGATAAATTAGCAAATAACTGCCTGGAGTGCTCAGCTGATGAATTTAAGACACTTTTCACGTACTTTATTGTCTAGCTGGCAAGTTGTCTTTGTCCTTGTTCAAGAGAATCACATAAGGACTGAGACCATGACTCCTGTCCTAGGAGAGACATAAGACCAACAGCTTAGGTAGAGGGACAGGGAAGACCTCAGAGTGATATATTAAGTTTAAAATAACATTTCTAGTATATTTCATAAACCTTAACGGTAATTGATGCAGAGAATTAGGAACTAAAAAAAGTCAACATAATTCTATGTTGAAATATGGTTTCTGAAGATGTTTTCTTTTCTTTTTCTTTATTGTTGTTCAATTGCAACTGTCCCCCACCTCCCCCTCCCATTGCTCTCCCTTTGCCCTACCCGCCCCATCTCCCACATTCAATCCTTTTCCCCCAGTTGTCTTTGGTCATGGGTCCTCTGTATGACCCTTCCCCTTTCTACCCCGATTCAAAAACACCTATGCACCCTGAGGCATTTGCAAACAAAAGTATGGTTTTTTCCCTCATGCCACTGGCTCTTTTCTATTAATCTCTTCCTTAAATCAGAAGAAGGGAGGAAGTGGGAATTTTTACAACATTAAACATTGTTTACTCTATGGTTACCTTTCTAATTAGACATTAAAACAGTTTACATGCAAATAAAGCAACTAGACAGGTTTACGTGTGAATCTGCTCGTACGTTTTTCTGTAAGTGATTACAGCTAATTTTGGTAAACAATTATATTGTACTTGGAGGCATAAAATGAGAAAAAATTAAAATAATTGTTTCACACTCTGACATTTCTTCACATTCTGAATATAAAGGTTTTTATCTCTCTGGTTGGCCTTAATTATTCTT
This sequence comes from Carollia perspicillata, assembly GCA_004027735.1. NCBI lineage: Eukaryota > Metazoa > Chordata > Mammalia > Chiroptera > Phyllostomidae > Carollia > Carollia perspicillata. The sequence continues at coordinate 22,750 of PVKM010020865.1, forward strand.
GTGCTGTAGTAATTCTTTTAAAAGTGATTATCAGAAAGCCATCTTGACTTTTTTCATCAGATTGTTGACATCAGAAGTATTTTTTGCTAATATACTTTTATAAACTTCATTTATAAAAGTTGCTTTTGAAAATATCCTGTTATTGCACATGCAACTTGGTAATTGAATTTAATGTTAGCAAATATAATTTAGCCATTTGTTTTGGCTTTGCACACAGAAGTCACCAAATTACAAGTCTTCTCAATTACCCAATATGAAAT